>LOEQ01003585.1:84285-123217 GCA_001685075.1 Bramus lutescens | reverse complement strand
GTTGTTATTTCGGGTATAAGCTAGCCGTGCAGGAGCCGGGCAGGACGAAAAGCAAGGCCCGCTCCCCAAATTACTACACATGTCCTCTGAAAAATTTCTTGAGATAGCTGCACTGGAGGTTTTCAGTTCCGGCCAAAAGAGTTATTGATGCTCTGAATCCTCTTCATTGCTTTATGATACATTTTGACTGCAATGAGAAATTTCTTCACACTTTCTTTTATGTCATTTCTTTCTTTATGTCATTTCTATAACTATAAAATTAATATAAAATATAGCAAGAACTAAGTTACTAGGAGAAAAGAAAGCAACGGGTATGTGTTAGAGTGATGCATGGCTTAGTGACATGGCCACATTTGTCATCACCTTAGGTTGACCAGGTTCCACGGGGCCTTTTTCACAATGAGAAGTTGCTGTTGCCTAGGCATGGTTTCCTCTCACGTCATCAAATACATCATCTGTGAAATCCACTGCGATCCCAGGCGTGACTGACTCAGCAAAGCTGAGAGGCGTGAGATAGAAGCAGAGAGGCCACATTTCTTATCTTACTTTGAGTTACTTTTCAGGCATCTGCCAGGATCTGCAGGCCGAAACGAAGAGTCAGCGCTTTCGTAAGATGTGGCTTCTGAGTCCTTCTGGTGTGTGTCTGCATCCTAGTAACTGTTCCCCACCCCACGTCGGCAAAGAGGAGGGAATCTCATGCAGCTTTCCAGGCTCAGGAAGTCCAGAAACTCCCTAGATTCCCAAGGCTCCTACCCACAGTGACAGCTGCCGAGAACGACCAAAGTTACTTGCAAGTTGTGTGCACAGCTCAGTAGGTTTGGGAATCACCTCCTGTGAGTTTCCTTTGCTGTCTCTGACTTATGCATATTACAGTCTCTCTCTACTGTTTGGGTTGCCGGCTCCCTCTCCGAGTCTGTTTCCTGTTCATGCACTTTCATGTCTTTTCTGCGTCTTTTCTATGTAGCTCTCTTTTTACCTCTCAGTCTTACTATCGTGGTGTCTCTCTACATCATAGTTTATCTGCATACGGCACGGTCTCCATTGTTCTCTGGTGTCCTTTCAGCCCCCTGTACCTTCTGCTCCTCCTTGTACTGCTGGTTTCTGTTTTCAGTTGTGTCCCCGAAATGTCCTGTTTCTCTTTGGTAACTTTGCTCCCCTCTCTTTCCCTGTTGCCGGTGAACTGGAGACTAGCCTGGCCAGTTCCTCCCGATAGGTCCAAATTTGCTAAATAGATACACTTCTGCTTTTCCTGGTAATTGTACAGGTCACATTTCAGCAGAGCTGAATCACTATCATGATAGAATTGTAAAAAATAAACACTGCCTTGAGGAGCAGATTATAGTAAACACATTAATTTTCTATTTCTACTTCAGCCCCTATGAGGCTCTTCCTAGAAATAAAATAGAAATTAGTTTATTTACCATGTATTATTATAATTATAGCATTTCTCATGGTTTCATGACCTGAAAATAGGTGTGTGATCCTTGGGCACAGTGAGGTAGATCATTAATGTTTGTAGTGACTAAGACCACTCATTATAAAGTCAACAGAAACATCACAGATATTAAGTATGTATGTACAGGGGGAGTAATCATATAATATAGCTTTTGATATATCATAAGGGGATCAGTGAAGTTAAATTGTGTGTCATCTCCACAAAAGATTTGAAAAACTGTCACTAACAGTCGTATTGCCAGCCTGGGCTGAGTCCTGGGCAGGAACAGTGGCTGACAAACCATTACTGGCCTAGGAGTTGAGAGTGGAGGAGACAGGAGAGAAGGCAGACAGAGGGATCCTAGCTCATGTCCACATGCCCGTGCAGCTTTCAGCACCTGCTGGTTCTCAGGCTGCAGTAGCATCTCCTGCAAGTGTGGGCCGCCTGGACCAGACACCACGCCCAGGGAAGCTGAGTGCGTCCTGGAAACATTAGCCAAAGCTCCACTTCCTGGTCCCTGTATCTATACGTGCATAAGTGCACAAGGATGCCAGGGAGCCATTAGCTCTGATCAAACACTGCCTCCGGCTACATGGCTGCTACACAGTCTGGGGCTCACTGGAAAAGGGCAGCAAAGAGTGTGATGCGCACACAGTGCACTGGGGCCAGGGACTTCTCAGAATGGGACTTCAGGAAGGACGTTTTAGAGAGCTTGACTGAGAATCTAAATCTCATTGGACAGGATTGGTTTGAAAAGGCAAAGTGACCAGTCAAGTCCAAGTGCTGCCACCGAGAAGAGTGTGTCCTTGAGAAAGTCCCCATTGCATGCAGTAGTAGCTCCTCCCCTCTGCACATGATGTACTGGGAACCGCGGTCAACTTACTGGTGCTAAAGTAAATAGGTTAGTCTTAGGGACCATTAAAATTTTATAACCTTTTAATCCTTATAATAATCATTCAAGGGAGATAAAACTGCATTTGACAGGTGGGAAAATTGGAATTTAAGAAGCTTTACCTGCCCAAGGTCACTTAAGACAGAAGGAGGCTTGGACTAAATACAAGCCTAGCAAGTTTCCAAGTAGAAGCCACTGCCATTTAACATATAAAGAATTTGGTACAGACAGAACTTCTATCCTAAACTAGACAGTGTGAGGGAGTGATGGAAAGACATTTTCAAAAAATAAAAAAAAAAGTCAAAGTCAGTAAAGAACACAGGGTCTCCTCAAATCATGTAGTCAATTATGGAAGCCAAAAAAAGGTGGTAGACATTTTCCCCAACATTTCAATAATTAATGGCACTTCTTGAAGAACTAACTCTTGATCTATTAAGTGATAACAAACACTCTTTACGACGTATTTACCCTTTCCTAGCAAGAGTAAAGCTGGTGGTACCTGTTGCAATGAAGCTCAGGCACAGAGTTCCAGGAGCTAGCTCCCTGATGTCAGGCAGCTCTCCAGGAGCACGTGAAGAAACTGTAAAGGGGGCTGGCTGGAGCAGTGACTTGCTGTTAAAGCGCTTGCCTTACATGTGTGAGGACCTGAGTTTGAATCCCAGCACCTGGTGGCGCCAGGTGGAGCTCATATTCCATCTGTAACCTCAGTGCTAGCACAGCAAGATGGAGGCACTCAGAAGTGAGCTAGCTTGGCACATGTGGAGGGGAACGCCAAAAGGATTTTGTTTCTAGCAAAGTGGAAAGATCAACACCCAAGATTGCCTACTGACTTATTAAACACCGTGGCAAATATGTGTCTACATGCGCACACACAAACATGCACACACATATAAACATTTTACATACATACCCCACCAACATAAATATGCACACATATACACACATACATACACACATCATACACACAAACACACACATACATACACACATACACACAACACACACACCAAAACAAAACAAAAAGTTAAAAATGAGTAAAATGAATTTGAAGGAGCCACTCTGTCTACTGAGCCTGTTTCCTCAGTAAACTAGTTGGATGTTTATGACTCAGAATTATCTTTGCTGCATTTCAAAACGAGAAAGATGGTGATCTACTTTTCAGTTGTCAAATGAGTGCTTCCTGCTTAAAAGATACAGTTTTGATGGATTTATTTACACTAATTTCTGGCGCCCTCTCCCAGCCATAGTAGGAATAGCATCACACAATGTATTGCTGTATTGAGGCTTCAGTAAAGGGCAAACAAGCTCTAACAGCATTCGTGTCCTCATGTTCTCTGGGGCTTAGATAAGACAACCTCCTTTGCGTGTTGGTCTCTACTTCCCGAACTTCAAAAGTGAGAGAAGTGCCTTAAGGGTTTTTCTTCCAGAGTAATGTATTGTGACTCTGGCTTGAACAGGTGGTCCGTACACTGAAATAGCAGATGTGATTAAGATGCAAAAGGGAAGAGCTTATCATTTTAGTTTTGATTCCTCAGTCATGTATGTTGCTTTTATCCTCTCGACTAGCCACTGAGTCGGATTGTTAAGAAAACCTCTTGTGCTTTCTCTTTCCTACAGCTGAGCAAGATGTCCAAAAGGAAGAAGGCCAAGGCAACGAAGGTAGCCCCAGCCCTGCCGTCATGAAGAAACATAAGGACAAAAAGGTGATGAGTCCTTTGCTTGAGAAAAGTCTAAGAACTTTGGCTTTGGGCAGGGCATATAATTGTATGTAATGCAATTACAAAATTAAAACAAGAAAACCACATAGGGTACATAATGTCTGAGTAGCTGGTGGTTTAGCCACCCACCTAGCCAGGTCACAACTCAAGGTGAGCAACCCCAGCAGACTTGTTTTAGGCTGACAGGTTATCAGTGCTCACATGCCCCCTGGGGAACCAGAGCTTTGCAGAGGTAACTCACGGGCTTGTGCACAAACACTTGGACCCACACCACACACCTAAATAACTGATGCACACAGGAAAAGGTAACTCACAGATTGTGTACACATACTCGGACCCACACATCACATACATAGACAACTGAAGGCATAAGAAGAGGCAACTCACGGGCTTGTGCACACACACTTGGACCCACACATCACACACGTAGACAACTGAAGCACACAGGAAGAGGTAATTCACAGGCTTGTGCACACACACTACACACATAGACAACTGAGAGCGCACAGGAGAAACTGAGTTGTGATGAACCTTGCTAGCGTTTGGCTCTAGCCTGTCTAGAAACTGAAAAGGAAGAGCCCACAGTGAATCAGTGGGACTGGCGTGGAATATTCAGAAGGGGCCATCTGTTGGCATCATCTCAGTAGGATTCAAACTTTTAAAAATATTTTTAAATATTTTAATGATTGAATTCTAAGAGCCAGCAAGCCTGTCAACTGTGACTCGCTGCAACCTGTAACTGGAGGGCATGATGGCCGTCTAGGATTTGAATGCTGAAAACAAGCTCTGATCTTCTCATTCATGTTCATCTGAATAAGCTATGAAAGACCGATCAGTGCCCAAATCTAGTCCTTCACTGTCCTCACCCTAGCTTGCTTCAATCATCTCAGAAAAAGGGAGGCATGACAGACCTCCAAGCTGAGTGACAGTGGTCAGAGGCACCTAAATGATCTTGGCAGCTAATAGATACAGATTTTCCCAGAGAAAGGAAAAAAAGTCACATTTTCTGCAGCACAGAAGACAATGAACAATTCATTTTATCCTGCTCTTAGCCTATGTGCTGAAACCACTCTCTGTGGCTGAGGATTATGGGTTATCTAAGTCTCTAGGCTTGATGACCAGGCATGGTGGGACAAATCTGTAGGCCTAGCTATTTGGGAGGCTGAGGCTTGAGGGTAAGTCCTAGGCCTGCCTGGCCTCTACACCGAGTTTAAGCCTATCATGGGCAACTTAAGCTTCTCTCAAAATAAAGGTAATTTAAAATGTGACTGGGATTTATCTCAGTGGTAGAGCGCTTGCCTAGCAGTCCTGAGTTCATTTCCCATTACTGAAAAATAATAAAAATGCTCAAATATGAGTTTTTGGATGTGTTATCCAGGAATTAGTGACATATCTTGTGGAGCTGCTGGTGCTGTTTTAGAACTTAGATGTCCTGTTTTTCTTATATGGTGTCATGCTCTCATTACTAATCCATGCCAGCATCATGGCAACTGATCCACTTGTTTTCTCTCCACTCCTATCTCTCCCCATGCTCTCAATCCAATACATTTGCTGCATGTCCTTGGAGCCTCTGTTATCTGTGTGAATGGCCCGGGAGAGCTTTGTAAATATGGTGTTTTACCTGCTTGAGCCAAATGCTCTTCCCTCCTGAGTCTGGATGGGCTCGCACTCCTGGTTTGGAGCTCTGGTCTGTTTCCCTTGCTCTAAGCTGGCTTCACTGAGTACTATTCACGCAGCTTCCCAGGGTTAGGGGCTTTGCTGTCACTGCCCATGCTGTGCTGTAACCTTCATAGGCCTCCTTTCTGTGAGCTCAGTACTAGGGCGGTTGGTCAGGACACACACACACACACACACACACACACACACACACACCTTTCAAAAAGTACTGCTAGTGGGTGGTGGTAGAAATTTTTAATTTTTTCCAGTACATACTAAGCAATATCTCATCAGTTACCAGATGCTGAACTGATCATTCGGAAACCGGCATGTGTACTGTCCAGCCTCCTTCAAAATCCTGGCTATTCATGTCCTTTACACTTCGCAAAGAGGAAGTGCCATAGCACAGGGCTAGAGACGGAGGCAGGGTTCTGAGGTTACGCATATCCTGGTACTGCAAATCACTATGTGAACTTGCTCTTTTTCTCTGTTTGTAATACGATATTAGTGATTACATCATAGTTTTGTGAGGATCAAGTGATTTCAAACAGAACATTTAGAGAGCCTGGCAAAACTACACATAAGTCACTACTCACGTCAATTGGTCAATAATATACACATAAGCAAATAGAAGCAAGAAGCCAGTGGATATAGATATAAATTAGATGTAAATTATTGTAAGAGTAATTTTTGAAACCCCTTCTTGGATGAGTAGTTTTGTGTGTTACCTGTCAAGCCTTTGTGAGTCTCAGATGTAACAAGTATATCAAACTGCTTGCCATCTGTATCTATTCATTAAATGAAGCTTTCTAATCAAATCTTTTCATTTATTTTTGGCCATGCACTTGGTAGGTTTTGGAGTTTTATTTAATATTGCCCTCCAGTGTGACAGGATTACTTTATATTTCTTTTATATATAATTTCAGACATCCTGTAATGCTGCTCTTGGGAGGTTTCTGTATTTTTCTGAACAAACTGATTGGAGCTAAGCCTCTTGTTTATCCACTCAGCACATTTACATATGAACACCGGGGTGGATGGAGAATTTGAAGCTGTGGTAAACAGAGTATTGGTGTAAGAAACCAAGGGCTGAAGGCACTCACGCACACTCGACATGCAGGGAGAAATCTGAGTGGGAGAAAGCACAGGACTGAACAGGAGGAGAGTGAGACATAAGCTGTGTTCTGGGGCGGCAGGGGGAAGAGTTTAGGCAAGTAGAGAAGGGGACATTCCAGAAGAGGTTGCAGAGGAATAGCATGTGCTGGTTTAGGGGTACAGGGTGGGGCAGTGAGAAGACTCATAGGAGGGAAACAGAGGGGAAATACTGGTGAAGATGGGGCATCTTTGAAGGCCAAGCCGTGTCACTTGGATACCAATGACACACAGTATCCAGAAGATACTCCTCGCTGTCACATGGGTAGCAGAAACAACATTAAGGAGGGAACTGCTAATATGCTGGGATTAGAGTTGTGCTTATAAAATGAATTGAGGAGAGGGGAAAACTGGGAAGGCAGGAGGTGCAATATCACCTCTGGCTATGGGGACATGCCTCCAGGATCAGGTAATAGAAAGTAAAGCACAGGATAGCATGACGTTATGGAGGGTTATAGCTAGCAACTCAGGCTTAGAAGGAGCTTGACAACTGTTTAATGATCGTGAAAATAGGTGGAGTCAGAAGCAAGAAGAAGGCCCTCTTGAGGGTCAGTCTTAAGACAGCAGGGATACAAACTGAAGGTTATTGCTATCTCCCTCCTTAGGGCCCCGCTCCCAACTCCCTCAGAAAGAAGGGATACAAAGCGCAGAAAACCAGAAGGGAAAATCAGAGAGGTAGGACAAGTGGAATTGGTATCCCGGAATCTTAGGGAGAGTGTGGAAACGTTTGATGGTATCAGATGCCACAGAAACAACATGGTGGTTAGAAATGGGGAAGATACGGCAACGTGAGAGTCTGTAGTGTTTATTGATGGGGAGAGGGTACACAGGTGCCATCCTTATGACAAAGTACTACGGCCAAGGTGCTCCCACACTCAACTGAACTTATATAACTTCATGATGGACAAGGATGGATTTCTCAAGAGCTAAATACAGACACATCCATAGGTGCTGCAGGGAGGCAAAAACAAGCTTACAGCTCCACTTGATCTTTAAACATCGACACCTGAGTGTTTGACCTGAGATTGTATGGGTCTGGGGGTGATGCAGATTTTAGGAAACTAATACAAAGTTAAAATTTCCTTTGGAAAAAGCTTTAGGGTCTTTCTCTCTGTTTGCATAGTTTAAGAGTTGTGTCACAATTATCTTTTAAACAGTAAAAGTCATTAAGTGATCTTGTAAAAATATAACCAATGGCTAAAAATATTTGGGTAGACTACTCATTTTTCTCATGCATTTCAATGTTTGGGGCTTTTGAGCTTGCTTAGTCCCATGCTGTTTGTTAGGATAGAGAGTTGCTCTCAGCCTGTTCAATCTCAGCCTAATGTTATAGGTTAAGAAAATCCCAATTCAAGGCTGAGTCTAGAAAAAGAGCATCTCCATGCTGAATGGAACCACATGGCTCTCAGCTGCCTTTGTCAAGAGACTGTGATTGTCTTTTCATGAAGCTATGAAATGTCTGTTTACTTGAGGACCAATAAGCGGTAACATTTTGGGAAGATACACTATGACAGACTACTACCACAGGAGACCCAACCTGATGTGCCTTCCATCAAGGTCTGGCCCACAGTGTTTATAAGGATTTTCTCTCAGCTCTAAGTAAATTAGAAGGCATAATTTAGTTGATCTTCTCAAAAAACACTAGTAAAGTCCTAGGGATGGTCACTCTGATGATTGGTGTTTCTCTAAAGCTTCAAGGTGTTCAGTCATGTAGTCTGTATAGAATAGAGGGCTGAATCTTAGTCATCATCAAATTCATTTCTTATATGTTTGGAGTTTACCCAATGTGTTTTCTTTAAGGAGTCATCAGAATCGGATGTGGAATTATGAGATTTTAATAAAGACCCAATCCAAGGCTTCTATGTGTTTTTAAAGAGCATTCAGAGCAACGAGTCTTGACAATCTACCCAATAGAAGTCATCATCATGGTTTTCTTGTTGACTCAAAAGCTCCCCTAGCATTGACAGAAAGAGTCTTGGCGGTGTTACAGCAGTATAGAGCAGGGAGCTTTTCCTGTTCAGGAAACAGTCCACCCTGAGATGTCACTGAATGTTTAAAACAGCAAAGGATGTTGTAGCTATCCATACCACACAGGTTAATGGAGTGAAGTTCTAGAATGGGGCCAGGTCAGTGTCCACTTCTTGATAACCACAGGCTTTCTTCGATTCTTTAAAGATTTGAAAATCTGCATGCCATTGGTTTTGAACAAGAGGGTAAAAGATTAAGTGGCTCAGACACAGCTTCTTGGATCCAGGCCATGTGGCATAAGATATACTTACAAACTCACCGATATACAACCAAATGATGTACATGGGATGGGTTCATCACAGTGGTAGGCATGGAAGCTTCTGAGGCCACTACCACCCCATTAGCAAGCCCACTAGAAACACTGTCCACTGTATATGAGTGGGTTTTGTAGCATGGGACTAGTGCGCTGTTTCCCATGCATCCCTTCTCAGGATGTTAGGAAATCTTGGATCTTGCAGTTTTTGGAACAATCTTATTACTTGCATTTAGTATTTCAAAAACAAAATGTTACTTAAATAAGGATTAAACAATTTAAAAGCACATTGTTTTGGATAAACTTAGTAGGGTCACCTAGGTACATTCATCCAGGAAGTTTAGGGCAAAATTTATCTCAGCCATATCCTAGCATGTTATGTCCCATGTCAGCCACTAGGGGAGGACCACAGTGGAATCTCAAAATGATTATGAGCTCCTAGGGATGTGACAACTAGCTTTGCTTAGTTTAAGTACATGTTATTATTAAAACCATTTGGAGAACTGGGGATGCAGATATATTGCCTAGCATTTGCGAGGATCAGAGTTTAATACAAAGCACAACAAACAATAACAAAACTAAAGCAAAGAAATCAAGCCCCTGTTTGCTCAGTCACTTTTCAGCACCCCAGATTCTCTTATGTCGGGGTGATTTCCTTTATAGGGCTCACTTTGCTGCATTTTGCTTGAGTAATTCCCTGGAAAGCTGGTGGACAATGGTATTTTATTTTTTATTTTCTTGCACTAGTCTAGCATTGAAAATGACTAAGTCTCCCTGTAAGTCAACTCTTGGGAAAACAATGGGTCAATAGAAATTTCCCTGTTAACACTTAAAAAAACATAAAACCCAGTAATCTATCAGGAGCATTGGAAGCATAAAAAAGAAATACATTCATGCATATATTCTTGATCAGTGTTCACTGCAGAGCTCTATTAGTAGAAATTTCCAAAATGAAGCATGCTTGTATGGAGAATTCTCTTCTAGCTACAATGGCTCCATGAATTGACTTTTCTATTCCATTTGATCTAATTTTTTTATGTACTCACATACATAAAAATGCCAGAAAGAAAAGTGAGCAAAAACGAAGCTGTCGTGGGGCTGATTATGAGCCATACGGTTGTCAGTGAGTCACAGACCGAATGTCCACAGCCAGCAACACAAGGGAGGCCTCCCCACAGCTGTTATTTGTGCTCTAGTAATTGCTGGTCCCCAGGAGGCACCGAGTGACCAGCAATGACTGCGATGGAGAGATGGTGAAGTAAGGCAGGGCCATGGAGCACAACCCAGAGGTGGAACAAGCGCACGTCTGCACAAATAACAACTCCAGTCTCAATTGTTTCAAGTAGCATGTCCAACTGGAACAAGATTTCAAAAAGGAAAAAAAAAACACTCATGAAAAAGAATCAGTGTAACTTGGAGATTGCCAAAGGTTTATTTGGAACGACACAGCACTGAGAAACAAAACTGTTACAGATGGCTTGTGATACAGCATATGTCACCTCTTTCACTTGAGAATGCTCTGTGAAGATGAGTTGCATAAAGATAACGTGGAAGTTATATAGGAGCTTTTGTAAATAGGTTCTTTTGCCCCCTCATCCATCCAATTGCATAAAGGCAGAATTGAAGACTGCGTCGTTGCTGGCCCAGATCTGATTTTTATAGGGCCCCAGCAGCTGAGCAGCTACACTGCCAGGCCCTGCTCTCTCCAAAGGGGCAGCGGCATGGGCGTGCTATCTGGCATATCACCCTGAAAACGGCACACAACACACACAGACACTGTCAATTGTTTTGGCAATGGGATGAGTGGTTTTGCCCTGAGGCAAAACTGCAGCTGTAATGCCAGATGGAATAAGAGCAATGTGTGTATCAATGGCACTTACAGGCGAAGAGCTACAGTGGGAGGGGAAGGAATCAGCTATGCATATGTAGCAATCTGCATACACATAGGTCCAGCAGGCATGGGGATTAGCTTGTGGGACTGTACATCCATACATATGTATATAGAGGTGATTGGAAAAGACTGTTAAGAACATTTGCAGCTGTTGAGTTTTAAACGCAGTAAACTTGAAAGGGAAAGAGAGCCTGTGCTCACACAGGGCAAGGGAGTACGATGATGTCTCACTACAGGATAACTCATTACATCTGCAGGGCAGCCACTTGACATCACATACTTGATGCAAAGAAGTCGGAGTCTGGTCTGGAAAGAGCTACTTTAGACTTGGAGGAGGGGAATCAAATTACCAGTGTCCACACAGACGAAGTACACACAGACGTCTACTGAACACAGGGAACAAAGTAAGGACTTGCTCCGGAATTTGCTATTTTCCCCTCTTCTTAAGGTTTTTGCATACATGCTCTATTGATCTGTCTTCCCAAGCCTCATCTGGCACCAGTCTGTCAATCACTAGAGGGTAGTAGCAAGAGTGAACTCCTCCGCATTTCATGAAGGTTTAACAACCTAGTCATGTGACTCTTGAAAGATCTGCAGCCCTACTCCAGACGGTGGGTGAAGTTCTCTGGAAAGAGGCCTTTGTATGTGGCCAGGTCTCTGTATTGAAGCCAGTCTGACTCCTTCACCCCCACCAACCAGCCTGCATCCTGCAAGACAAGAAGAGGGTTTCAGAGCACAGAAAATTCTGGGGCATAATCATAGTGCCAAGAACTTTCATAATAACCCAATCAGCTAGTACTGCAAGCTCAGGACACAACATTTCTATAAAACACTGTAGAATCTAGAAGTCGACAAAAATAACGAAAAAATAAGTTATATATTATTGTACATAGTTAGATTAAAGTTAATTTTAACATTCTAATTTTATAGGGCATGCTTGGCTAACATTACCTGAGTTATAAGTTGTTAAGGAAAAGGGATTTCACATGAAAACATGGTATTCAAGGAACACAACCAATTGTCTTGTGTTTCACAGTGGACAAGGATTAGGAAGCAATCCTTGGTGCCAACCAGGGTCAAACATTTTAAAGTTGTGAGGTTAGAATATAATGCTGACACAGCCACCAAATGTCTGGTGTTGCATCCTGAACCACTTTCTTACAGGAAAGAATTGTCTCATGGCTCATACCATGTAACCCCAACAAAGCCCCATATACAGGACTCATAGCTACTGGATGTTGTACCAGTGCTGCCTGCTGCTGCAGCTGCTGCTGTCATTGATGCCTGATGTTGTTTCACATCCATGTGTTGCATTCTTGCTGGAGATACGCGTTCTTTCTAAATGAACTCTGGGTCTCTTATCGATGCCATCGTGCAAATAAAGACAACTGACCATAGGAAAGTTGGAGAATTCATGCTTAGACGGCCAATGACAGAATGGGAGACTATTGCACTAACTGGGAATTGCAAGCTGCTCTCTGTCCTTGGCCTCCAGAGAAAAAAGGACAGGGAAGACAGGGAAGGATATGTACTATGTGGACAGGAGCGGGAAGCGGCTCTTTATTATGTTAACCAAGGCAGGAAAGAGAAACCACTTACAATGAGGGATAACCAGATTCAATCCAAAGCCAACCTCCATGAAGTGCAAGAACATCTGATAAAAAGAGGTCTCAAAAATTACATCGACCACTCTATATATTCCCTTTGATATCATCTGAGACGATAAAGTGATGCTTCCAGATAGACGAGAAATATAAGCACTTAGACAGACCAATTTTTGAAGGGAGAAAATAAACCCACAAAAATAACAGAGGGAAAAAATGTCCAAATAAACTGACTGATAATACTCTCATTGATGAGGAACAGTGCCCGCCTCAAAATTATGATGTCACATATGTGAAGGACAACGTTATACCTAACTTAAGAGATGATAATTAAGCATTTCCCAAGCCTCAGTATGCATATGAAAGGTCAGGTCCCCTCCCACACATCTATATTGAATTTTATTTACAGTGAGTCGAAACCTAATGAGGCCAAATAGAGCTGGGCATTTTTAAATTGTTTCATTAGAGAACAAAATGATAAGAAGCAACACCCACAGGCCTGTAATGAAGATATATTCTAACACATCATTCAGAAATACAACTACAACTGTAACATAAAGGGTATTAGGCAGCATAAATCTTTAGCTGAGGAAAATTAAATTTTAACTACAGAAAATACATGGTAAAGAAGAATTTCCAGTTTTGGCTATGGTGGGACAGCTTGTATTGGATAAATGCTTTTGCATAGAGTAAGCATTCAGGTAATTATGTATATGGCATGTGCCTATATGAATCTATACATAGCCAAATGCTTGTTGAAAAATATAATTATGAAATATAAGAGGCTTATATATAGCGAATTGGGTATAAATCATGTGCGGAGCTATCTGGCGGCATCAAGAGTGACAAAAGCAAGCAGAGAACGGAGATTATTTAACCCTTGGACGTAGGGAATCACTGTAGGTGAAGACAGGCTAATACATCTCTCCCCAAGGACTGTCCTCTTTCTGCACGGCTATAGAATTTGAGGTCACAAGGGCAGCTTTATACTAATGGGCAGGGAAACTCTTGGGGAAAGGAAGTCCCCAAGTACTCAGAGACATTTTCCTTAAATCCTGGGCTGCATCTATAAATGAGATGTCAAGAACTAGGGGACAAACAATAGCAAAATGGTTGAGAACCACAAAGAGTTTTAGCACTATAAAGAAAGGGGGAATTTGGTGTTAATATCCTGAGTAAGGCTGGAGAGTTGGCTTGGTGGTTAAGAGTGTGAACACTTTCAAGCACCTAAAGTGGTTCTTAGCACCCACATCAGATAGCTGAGAATCACCTACAACTCCAGTCTAGGGCATCTAACACCCAGCCTACCTAGGCACCTTCCTCATGTGCACAGATCTGCATATAGTCACATGTGCACACATAAAGTTTACAACAAAAATAAGTCAAGAAATAATGCTTACCAAGTCGTGAGAATGTATAAAATACTACACCAGAGCTTCCTATAGATAACTACCCTAAAAATACCTTATGGTTGAGAGGTAGGAATATTGTCTTAGGGCTAAGAATTTATAAAAAGCCTATCGGTACACACTCTAAGAAAATACAAAACTGTCTTCAACAATTTAGGTTAATAAGTTAGTAATTAAAGTGACTACTGAAACAAACAAACAAAATACCCAGCAGGTACAGAAAACAAAATCCAGCTCTCTACAATGTACTATACTCTTAATGTGTCTAATGTCAATAAAAATGTTACCAGACACAAGGACAAAATCAGCAAAACTTGCTCCACAGATAAAAGGCAATGAGTAGATAAATGTTCTGGTGTTATACAATTATTGAATTATCAGTTAAAAATGCAAATAAATTATAAATTTGTTTAAGTATCTAAGTTGGAAGACAGTGATTTTGAGACAATATGTGGGAAATCTTAACAAGAAAATGGAAACTAAATTAAAGGACCAGGAAGAAATCATAGAACTGTGTAATGTGATGCTGGAATTGGGATAGCCACTGTATAAACTTCACAAACACAGAGCAGCAAAGGAGATTCTTATAAAGCCCCAATCTGATTACCATAGTGGAATATAGATTGATTAAAAGAGAACAGACTCTTAGGTATCAGCCTTGAACATACTAGAATTAGGAATTCAGAAACAGGGGAGAAAAAGAAGGGGGTAGGGAAAATTAAAGAAATAGTACCTGATAGTTTTCCATATAATAGAATATAAAATGGCATGAATCGAAGCAAACTGAATTCCAAGTATGAAAACACACATGCACGCACACACACACCACTCCAGCATATGATAGTCAAACTCATCAGTTTGACCACAAATACCCCAAAATTTTCTGTTACACTGTTTATAGATAAGTCATACTAACCAAACAACAGCCGAGTTCTAATTATTGACAGTGAAGATGACAAAACAACATGTTGAAGAGCTGAGACAAAAAAAAGAGTCAGCTAGCTCAAAGTTCTCTCCCTAGTGAAAAGAAATGAAGACACGTGCAAAGGATTTGCTGTCATCAGGTCAGCATTACAAGAACTGCTAAAGAAAAGAAATGAGGATACTCACACTGATAGAAATAGTAAATATACTGAGACTCTTACGTCTTTAAGAAGATAAATTACAGTTAGCGCAGAAATAACTAAATTTATATAATTATATATGTATATATATTACTGTGTGATGGATAATTTCAATTATCAACTTTATGGGATTAATGCTCAAGTTATTAATATGACACATTATTTGTTGTGCTCATGAGAACTGTTTTTCCTAAAGAGAAATGACTTAATGGAGAGTAACCACATTACGAGGGGCGTGATCCCATGGACTGGACTCCCAGAGTAAAAAGAAAAAGAAGAGAAAACTGGATCACCAATGGGATTCTCTTCATTCTGCTTCTTGTTCTGATGGGATACAAGGAGGTTGAGAAAGTCCAGCTCCATATTCCCACCAAAATGGAGATGCCTGCTGCTGTGTCTTCTCTGCCACAGCGAATGTTACCTCCTCAAACCATGACCCCAAATAAGTCAATTCCTCTCTTAAGTTGCTTGTTGTCTGATACTTGGTTACAGAGATGAGGAAACTAATATAGGAGATTAGTGCTGTGGAGTGGGCTTGCGGCTGTGGCTACCTGGTTTTTGGTTTGTAGACATTTGGAACTGTTTTGTGGAAGAGTTTGGACCCATGGGCAAGAAGAGACCACAAATGCTGTATGAACAGCCTAATGGGCTATTCTGATGGGACTGTGGAAAATTTGGATGCTCACAGAATGCAGAAGGTGGAAAGAGACTGTGCCCATGGAGTTGCAGTGAGGAAGAAGGACTCTACCAGAGACCACTCATGCTTTATTCTGCCAAAGAACAAGGCTGTGTTTTGCCTGTGTCCGGAAGTATGAGTGGCATTGAACTAAACATTAAAAATTAATAGGCTAAGCTGTTTGGCAGAGGACATTTCAGGACAGCATAACACCAGGCTGCAGTATGGTAAAAGCCAAAGCTAATGCACTGACTTAGATTTACAGTTTAACAGAACAGAAAGATATAGAAAATGTGTAGTTTAAGGCAAAGAGCTTAAATCAGTTATGGTTATAAAAATAACTGATATGGGCCAAAGAACTATAGTTGTTAAAAAATATTTGCATGATTAATGTAAAAATCAGAACTTTGTACTGGGAAAGTAGGAAAGCCATACAACTCCAGTCACTAGACTCCAACTTGTAAAAATGAAAACTTACTTGAATTATTTCATTTGAAATAGAATAATTGGATGAAGACCGCATCCAGGGCATCCTGGTTGAGTAGTACTACTCAGTGCAGTGGTTCCCCAGATTCAGTCTTCAAGGGAAAGAGAAGCTACTGTGTCTGTGGTCTAAGGAAGTCAGGCTACACCTTGCACTGGCAGCAGAGTCTTGCTTTTCCTGCAGGGTATTCATTATCTTCAAACATACAATGGACAGAGGCTACAGGGTCCTGGAGGTTCATGCCAACATTCCAAGAAGCCGCTGAGTCTAACAATGTGTGGCAAAGTCAGATTTACTGCATGGATCTCTAAGAGGGCAATGCGCAAAGCTTGGAAGGCGAAGACCAAGTTGCAATCCCCCCTGCGAGATTGGAAAGGCCAGCATGTCTGCCGACAAAAGCTTCATTCGCTTAGTGAAACAGTCAAGAGAGAGGACGCAGCATTGAAGAAAGTGCTTGTGGGGACAGCCAAGCCTAGTGGAGCACAGACGAGAATATCACAGGCCCAGGTGCCATATACGGGCATTTGGTGTTGATTTGGCTGGGATTCTGCCTGACTCTGGCCCAGTATTTCTTTGATCTTCTATTCCTTCCTTCTGGGGATGGGGGGATGTTTATATTGTGCTGTTATACTGGGAGTATGCAGTAGGGTGGTCTTCCTTCCTTTCTTTCTTTGTTTTTGATCTTATAGGCCTCACAGTTAAAAGACTGTCAAAGTCTCAGCTGAAACACTGAACTTAGACTTTTGAGCAATGTTAGAAAGAATATTAAGACTTTGGGAATGTTGGAGACGAATTAAAGGCATTTTTTCATAATGAGGTAAAGGTGTCAAGAGTGCAATGTTATCTTTTGCAATAAAGTTTTTGTTTATCAAGTTAACAACAGATATGCTTGCTATGGTTACGTTCCATTGTCAGCTTGATTAAATGAACAAATGCCTAGAGCGTTTCATAAGAAACACCTCAGGGCTTTTCTGTGAGTGCTCTCTCAGGGAGGGCTAACTGAAGGGAGAAAACCTGTCCCAAACATGCAAAGCACTGCCCCATGGGTTGTGATCAAAACTAGTAAAAACTAAAACTGAGAAAGGCAGCTAAGCACTGCCGTGCCCCTTCCTTTGCTCCTCGTCTGCCCATATGTGAGGAGGTCCACATGCACCTTCCTAACCATGTGGCCACCTGCTGTCAGCTCTTTCCTGCCATAGAGGATGAACTGCAGCTCCCAGTGATGGACTATAGTCCCTCAAACAGTGAGCCCAAGTAAGGGCCTCCTTGCTTGAGTTTCTTCTCCTCAAGTTGCTGCTTCTGCCTCTACTGTTAATCTCTGCTTTATCAATTTTGCTGATGAATAGCCTAGTAATTAGATAATAATTTTATTAATCCTTTCAAGGAAATAATTTAAGATTAGCTATTGTTAAATGTAAGGTTTTCTTTGTTTTGTACTTTTCTGTTTTCTGGGTTATTGTTTCTGAGTGTGTGTATGTGTGTGTGTGTGTTGAGAATGGATTTTACTATGTAGCTTAGAATAGACTCTAACTGGTGAACCCCCCTATCTGCCTCTGCCTCCTGAGTCCTGAGATACAGGCATGGGCCACTATGTCTGGTTATTGAGTGCTATTGGCTGCATTCATTTGTGAATTTAAATTTTATCATTTCCTTATTTTCATTATATATCTATATATCTATATCTATCTATAAAGATATATAATTTATTGTTAGTTTATGGATGTTTTGCCTGCCTGCATGTCTATGTGCCATATGTGTACAATGCCTGCATAGTCCGGAAGAGGGTGCTAGATTCCCAGAGACTGGAGATACAGACAGTTGTGAGCCACCATGTGTTCTAGGAACTAAGTAACTCAAGAGACCTTCTTGGCGGTTACGAGAATTGATAAGTCGGTATTCTCCAGCCCCAAAATGAAATATTTCTCACTTAAAGTATTATTTGATAAATTTATTTTTTAGAAGTCAGTTTTCAAGCTGGGTGGTGATGGCCCATGCCTTTAATGCTACCACTCGGGAGGCAGAGGTAGGCTGATTGCTGAGTTCGAGGTCAGCCTGGTCTACAAGAGCTAGTTCCAGGATGGGCTCCAAAGCTACAGAGAAAGCCTGTCTTGAAAAAAATGAAAAAAAAACACTCAGTTTCCAATTTTTCTAATATTTGGAAGTTTAATTTTTTTTTTAAATTTCTAACTCTTACAGAGGCAGAGAATCTAGGTGTTTAGACACCTACTGATTTATATTGCTAAATCTATTATCAAAAGAAAGAACAAAAGGTTGCCATATAAATGTTAACTTAAAAGGCTTTGATTTTTGAACTTTGTTTTAGGAAGAAGTCTCATAAATACATTTCTTTAAAGAATTTTTAAAATTAGCATGGGAGTCATAGGTCTTCTCTGTAAAAATACATGCTCCTAGGCTCATTTATACATGCTTTACATACCATTTCAGGAGTCCCCAAATTGTGACTATGAACAACCTTGGAGTTCCTGTATCTTATGACCCAATCGTTTGGGTCAGAGATACGTTTGCCAATTGAGGTATAATTTAAATGTTGTACTGTACAGTGGCAGAGCTGTAAGTTCAGTAAGGTGTAAAAAGGCTATATAGGCGTCACCTCACCGAGATCTGAAACAGTTCACCTTCACTATAACATTTTCCCAGGCTCTTTCCATGGGTAAACACACCACACAAGGCAACCATTTCTGAGAGGGATGCTCAGTTCATGCACAGTGTTAGCACTTCCTGAAACCTGATGCTATAAGTACAGCATCCCTAGCAAGAAATCTTGAGACAAGAAAAGCCCATCTTATCTTATTCTACAGAAAGGAACAGTCAATGGCATCATAAAAAGGGATCCTGAAAACCAGCTGATGGAGTGCTGAGTGAGCAAATCCTTAGTGACTTTTCAGAGTGGGTTCGCAGCATCTTAGAAAACAGAGATGCTGCAGGAAGTCACTTTTCCAACTGGCCCTCAAAGGACCAATGTGGCCTGACATACCTTCCAGTTTTACACATTACCTGGTCAGCTTCTGAGTCTGAGGGGACCACGAGCACCACATCACCCCTCTGCAGGTTAAGTTCATCAGAATTAGCTGCCTCAAAATCATGCAGGGTTTCCACCTGCAAAACATTTAAAGGATTGGTTAATTTTGGAAAGAAGCTGAGTGTGCTTGCTCTACCTGCAACCCCAGCAACCCAGGAGTCTGAGGCAGGACTATAGCCATGACTTCAAGGCCATCTTGGGCTAACTACTGAGCTCTGGACCAGGAAGAGCATGGAGTACACAGTGAGACCATGTCTCAAAATAAAGAGAAAGAGCAAAAGAAAAGGAAGGAAGGGAAGGGTAATATCATATTTCCTAATAAAATTACACAGACATGGCTAGAAGCATTCTCTAAGTACATAAAGGATGAAGATATGTATTGCAGTTCTGCTGTGGATGGGATATGGTCTGAAGCAGAGCTTTATTTGTGTGTGTGCAGGGTGGGGGGTGAGGCTTAGTTCCCGGAGGGGTGGTGAGAGGCACGGGAAACAATAAGATAAGGAATGTAGCAGAATGTCACTAGGGTGATGCTCTCAAGGGAAATAGTGGATCTCTCAAATAACCCTGGTTACTCTGCAAGATTATGAGAGTGTGAGATTTTTCATGCTCCAGTTTCCTGTGTCTATTTCCTCAATACCCTTGCTTCTTAATGACTCACATGAGGCCATTCATGTCTACTTATTAACTCAATGCACTATGTAATAATTGAAAGTACTATATTAAATTTTAACCAGTTAATTTTTGTTAGATATTTTATATATTTAATTTTGCTAGATTTGTTATATTTTGTAAGATATTTAATCATCAGTTAGATATACTATCACTGATGGTTGTTTAAATTGGGCTAAATATGTCAAGCTAAGGAACTGTCTTGTAAAATAACAAAAAGACAGGCAAACTACCACTTGAATGTTATCTAAGAATTACTCTTTAATTAAACAAATGGCTTTTTAAAAATAAATTTTCACTCTTTTCTTTCCTACCACTTTATGCCACAGCAGTCTGTTTTTCCATTGCACTTTTGAAAACCTTTTTAAAAATTTATATTATGAAACAAAGCAAAAAGACTAATACATTAAATACACATTTCTCACTTGAAGGATTATATAGTCCTGACCAGTTTTATGTCTCCCATATTGGCTCCTTGCAAACACCTGCATACTCAAGATGAAACAAGCAGATTGCCTTTAAAATATGTATTTCATGTGTAGAATACAAATTATTAGAGGTAGAACTGAGTCATCCAAAGTTAATATCAGCAGTGAGCACTGCTGTCCAGAGCAGGACTTCGATGTGCACCTTGGGTCACGCTGTAGTGATGGGTCATGCTAAAGATGGGTCCCCCATGCTCCAGCCTTACCTGGCACAAATTTCCTTTACATGTACGGCTTAAACAAACAACATGTTTCTAGCCCTAACTTTAACACATACATTCAAATATTTTGCTCCAAATTAATCTATTCATAAATCTATTATACCTGCACCCACTTACATTGGCAAGGTGGTAGTTTCCTTCTAAAGGAAGGACAGAGAGAATGGATAGAGATATTCAATCCATTCTTATAAACACAATTATATATATTATGTGTATGCATATATATATATGAAAAGTAGGTATCCAGCATGGTGGTCTGTACCTATCACCCATATATCTGGGAGGCTAAAGCAGATAATCACAAAATTAAGGCCTACCTATGCAACTTAGCAAGACCTNAGTTCTGAGTTTCCTCTCAATACCAAAATCAAAACCGAACAAAACAAAAAACAATCATAAACAAAGGCTGCATTTTGAAATACAGTATCAAATTCTACAATGCTTACAATTTCTAATCAAAATTTTCTTGGGTAATTATCTGCCACCAATACTGTAAGTTGTAAGTGGGGTTTCTAGGCAATCATGGTTGTGTTGTTTTGCTTGACTAGTAAGGAGGTAGTTTATGATTGCCTCTGACTATAAAAACTTTCTTCCCAGGAAAGAAGGCTTGTTTGTTTTGTCCTTTTCACACAAGGCCCTTAGTGCCTTTAGGTACTTGTTTTTGGACTATTGGCTGGCCCCTTGATGTGAGATTCCCTTCTGTATGCTATAAATATGTTTTATTACCATTGGTTAATAAAGAAGCCACTTTGGCCTTTGGCAGGGAAGAATATAGGTAGGTAAGAAAACTAAACTGAATGCAGGGAGAAAGAAGGCAGAGTCAGACACACGCCATGTAGGTGCCAAAGGAGAAAAATGCCAGAACCTTAGCGGTAAGCCACAGCCTTGTGATGATACACAGCTGAATACAAATGAGTTAATTTAAGATGTAAGATCTAGCTAGAAGTATGCCTGAGCCATTGGCCAAACAGTGTTGTAATTAAAAAAGTTTTGTGTGATTATTCAGGTCTGGGTGGTCAGGAAACAAAAAAGCAGCCTCTGATTACCACCCCTTGATCTGCACTTGGATTGGATGACTCTATTTCCTGCCTGTTTGGCAACTCCATAGGGAACATACTGGAGCACAGTTGACTTCAAAGGCCTGGTCTGAGCCAGCTGGACAGACTCAGCTCCAAAGGAAGCCTCGAAGGCATTTGTGCACCCACAACTTTGGGGTAGGTCATGCACCTTTTAACTATTCTATTTTGAAATACGAAGGGTGTTAATGTATTGCATGCTTGCCCAAAACAAGGGCATGCTGCCATTTTCCTTTCCCAGGAGAGGTCATAGCGCATGCTTGCCCAAAGCATGGATGCGCTGCCATTTTCCCAGGGGAGGTCAGGGTGAAAGGAAAGCAGACTTGAGAAAGANTTTGGGGTAGGTCATGCACCTTTTAACTATTCTATTTTGAAATACGAAGGGTGTGAATGTATTGCATGCTTGCCCAAAACAAGGGCATGCTGCCATTTTTCTTTCCCAGGAGAGGTCATAGCGCATGCTTGCCCAAAGCATGGATGTGCTGCCATTTTCCCAGGGGAGGTCAGGGTGAAAGGAAAGCAGACTTGAGAAAGAATACACAATGCAAATAGCATACTGGAAAACTAGAAAGTGGTGCAAAGGGAACTCAATGAAACGAAAAGACAATGACCCTGACGTGACAATATAAAGACCTTGTAGAGAAAGCCAGGAGGCACGTCCTGAGCAGCATCCTCTGCAGACAGGGAGGAATCCCCAGCACCTCCTGGTGCAGCCATAGCTGCCTGAGAATCCAGAGGTGTGGCCTCTGTAATCAGTTCCTGCGTCTCACCAGCCTGGCCCTGAGGAGCCACATCCTCGGTGGCACCCACGGTGGTTTCATGGTGTTCTCCTTCCCCTTCATGGTTGGAGGCTGGCTCGATGACAACAGAAGGGATGACCTTCTCCTGGTGGACAGAGAAGCGGATATTGTCACAGACTGGGAAACAGTGGGCGTGTTTGTTTAGTATCTTTCCCCAACCACCTACTCTTTCTCTATCCTACTAACCCACAGTTCCAAGCATTAAGTTTGCAGACATTGGGCCTCTGGCCTACATTTGTCTTGACTTTCTTACAGTCTCTCCTGAGTACTAAAGCTTTAATGGGAAGCCTATATAGATCCTTGAGCAGTCACACTGCCTGGAAAATGGGGGGAGGGGGACTTCTATGAGCAATCCAGAGTGGCAGGAGCCTGAAAGGGGAGAGGGTCTGTCCTGAGGAAAGTACAAGGGAGGACTCTATGCTACTCTCACACTTTGCCATGACTGTCCGTAATTGTCCAAGTCAGGGGACTGGGGATTTGTTGTCTTTGATAGCTGCAGGGGGACAGGAAGAGCTAGGGCCAACTTTAATCTGATGTGTGTGCTCATCTGACTATTTCCTTAAAAAGAGGGTTGGCTTTGGTGGAAGAAGACCAGTGGGGATTCTGAGATACTCTACTAATAGTAAACACGAAGCGCTGATAATTGTAAGTCATACTGAGTCCCTACCAAGGCTGGCACTGAGCTAAGCCTTTGGGGGTCTTCCTTACTCTCTCAGCTTCGCCATTTCATCATCCTCTTCCTTTTTCTCATCAGCTGTACTTCATTTCTCCCCTCTATCATGACTGCAGCTTCCCTTCCCTGTTCTGGGCTTCAGTCATCAGGAGCAGAAGTCCATTCCACACAGAGAGAGCTACCACCCAGACCAGCAGACAACATTCCTGTCCCCAGAAGTCCCTCAGGAAACCCTTACCTGGGGAGCAGCCACTTCAGTCTCTACTGGTGGAGGGCTCTCGCTGCTTGTAACCTCAGTGCTCTCAGCACCGACTTTGGTTCCGTCAAGACTTTCTCCTTCTGCAGCAGGGAGTGCTGCCTTCTCTGCCTCGGCTTCCTTCACCGGGACCCCATCATCCGGCACTGTAGTTCCCACAGTCTCGTCGGCATCAGTTCCCGGAGGAATCTATAAGGTAGAAAGCAGTTACTAAGCCTATGTCTCCAGAGTCTCTGCAAGGCCTCAGCACCACTCCGTCATTCTTCCCCTGTTAAGGCCATCAGCACTGAGCTGCTTGCATGGGCAGGATCCCAGGAGTTAGGGGCAGCAGAAGCTTCTGTGATCAGAGCTCACTTTTCCCAGAGTATCCAATGATATGGACTCTGCATCCCTTGGCTTCACCTTCAATCAAGTATAATGGATGGCATTGGAAGAGGAGACATATGCCATTCTTTAGAGATTGATAGTAAACAGTGGATGGATCTCGCTCTACAGGCCATTCTTTTTTGTTTGATGAAAGCAGACATTAGCGGATTAAGCTTTAGAGAACCCCTGTGTTATAACAGTGAAGGGACCTGGGTTTCTGTGAGACCTGGTACATGGAGGAGGACCACGCAGGATGGCGTCCCATCACACAGTGAGAATCAGAATGGCTGCCCTCCACATATGTGTGGAGAAGGCTTCAAGGCTTAATTATGTTCAGGGAAAAGGAGTGGCAGTGGGGTTTCCTCCAAAAGAATGTTAAGAGGATAATGGGAAAAATTTGAAATCGAATATGCATCAGCATTATACAATTATTTATGGAGCCATCTGCTGACTAAAAATATGTAACAATCAGATTTGGGGTCTTTAATAAATCCAAAAAAGTTTTCAGTAGTATGTAAAACATAAGATGATGAAATAGGGGGCTGGAGAGATGGCTCAGAGGATTAAGAGCACTGACTGATCTTCCAGAGGTCCTGAGTTCAATTCCCAGCAACCACATGGTGGCTCACAACCATCTACAATGAGATCTGGTACCCTCTTCTGGCCTGCAGACATGCATGGAAGCAGAATGTTGTATACGTAATAAATAAATAAATCTTTAAAAAAAGATGATGAAATAGAAGTACTACCACAGGTTTTAAATTTGGACAAATTGGTTTAGTGTCTAACCCTTTAAGAGGGTTCTAATAATCAGTATGGCAGAATGATTTGACAAGGTAGAATAAAAAAAGACTATCAAGAAAGAACTTTCAGACTGATTCTATACAGTATATACCCAGGACACATTTTCCAAACACTGATGTTACTCTCTGATGGGTTAGTGTCAGCTGGTGCTCTCCCTTACTGGATTAGTTCTGCGTTGTTCTCAGTATTGTTAGCAAAGCCATACTCTAGAAAGCATTAGCTCTCCAACCTGACTTCTGAAGAGGGTGATGGAGAACAGCTCTCAGCGGGCATCACAAATGGGGTATGGGAATGTGACCTCACACAGGCACTCAACATGGCATTCTCCAAGAACTCTCTTCAGCCCCAAAGTCATACCTACCATATTATTTAAAATAATCTTTTATGAAGGACCTTTTCTAAATATCATAATTTTACTTCGGGCATAAAAGACAGCTGTATCATTTGATACATATTCATAGAAATTTATGTCTCATACCAGAATCTCCTATTATGAGAATTTGGTTCTTCACAAAAAATGGGCAATGGTGCAAACACAGCCACCTGTCCTTAATTCTTTTATTTATATTCTGTCATTAAAGTACATGGATTCAGAAAAGTGACCCTATTGTATGAATTATAGCTGATACTTAATTGAAATGAATTTTAAATGCTGGTAAATATTGAAATGAGTTCAAAGTTATATGAAGATTTGTGTTTTGGTAAAGGACTGAAAATTCCAACAAAAATAAATTAAAATGTGAGAGAATTGCATCTCTCATTTTAAGCAAACAATGATCTTTTTATAAGCGTTATTGTCACTGTCATCAAAAGAAGTATAATTAGCAATAACTTATGAAGGTGTCTTAATTCCAAGAAGAGTAACAATCAATTGTTCAATGATTTTTTTGTTTATTAAATAAACAGTTTTAGGTTGGGATAGAGCTCGGTGGTACAGTGCTTCCAGCTGAGGCTTTAGCTTCAACGCCAGGTATTGTAAGAAAAAGAAAAGAAAAAAAAAGGTTGGGATGGGGGAAGGGAGAAAGGGAGGGAAGGGATAGATTTTCACTGAGGGTACCAAAGGCCCAACAAGTTTTCTTCCATACTGAGCACTACTGATACAAAGAACATGAATACGGTGATGCACAGGCTCAAGTGCAGAAGGCAAACTATTTAATTATTTTTTCATTATTTTTGCTTTCCATGTATCTGAACAAAAGTCACACCTATGAACAACACAATGATTTCAATAGCTTTGAACAAGATGGACTCTATATACATTCAGGTAGAATGGCAAACCAGCCTACACACACAAACACATGCAAACACATACAGTATAGGTGAAAAAGCATATTTTGCTATTTAATAATATGTACCTCCTCTTATGTAAAGTTTTCTATGTATGTATGTTCTGAGCAGCACATATCATTTGTAATTGGCACTGTCTTAAGTGAATTAATTAATGTTGCTTCCTTAGAAGAAAATATGCTACTTTTCTATGGCATATTGATGATATTACCAAGGGTAAACTTGTGGGTTTTTTAAAGATTTATTTTATTTTATTTACTTATATGTATGTGTGATTTTGTCTTTATGTGCACATACTTGCAGGCTTCTGTGGAGGACAGAAAAGGGCATCAGGTCTCCTGGAGCTGGAAATACAGGTGAACGTGAGGAACCAAAGTGGGTGACAGAAACTGAAATAAGGTCCCCTGGAAAAACAGCAAGCACTCTT
Organism: Bramus lutescens; assembly: GCA_001685075.1. Classification (NCBI taxonomy): domain Eukaryota; kingdom Metazoa; phylum Chordata; class Mammalia; order Rodentia; family Cricetidae; genus Bramus; species Bramus lutescens. The sequence goes on along the minus strand of LOEQ01003585.1, from coordinate 96,791 downwards.
GACCACTAGCCATCTCCCCAGCAACACCAAAGGTAATCTTAAAACTTATTTGATGCAAACAGAACCATAAGCTTATAAGTGATTGTTTTCTGTGTGTCTGTCTGTGACTGTATCCTATTTTACTACCACATGATAAACATATCATAGCGTACTTTGGCTAAGTAATTTGAGCAGGCATTGTTGACCGAATCTGCTTGCTCTGACTACAAACACTGCTGTGACAACAGCCACCAGCAGGGGGAGACCAGGGACTGTTGTGTATTGCCTGATCCTCTGAGGCAAGCACCTTCAGGAACTCAGCGATTCATTTCATCTCTGACACATGAAGGGAACCTAACATGTAGGAAAGGGCTGATAAAAAGGTGGCAAATCAACTTCACTCAAGCACTGGGATGAACAATGCTAGGAAAGAATGCTAAGGGAATGAGACTTTTTACTCCTGAGGAGAAAGACATTCAGAATGACCCGTTTATTCACACTTGTATGATCCACGTTGAGAGTCAATTGCAACATATCTTTATAATTTTTTTAGGGTACTTGTGGAGATTTGATATTGCTATGTTTTTGACAATATCTTTTGCCCTCTTCATAATGGTCAGTTTCTGGCTTGGAGCAGATGCTACAATGTCTGTGGAAGCTCTGTGCTGTTTTAGTAACTTCTGACCTTGTTTTGAGAAGGGTAAGTCTAAAGCAGGACTCGCTGGTATTTGCTTGCAGAGCTTTTTAAGCTTTGAATTAATGATTTAACAAATTTAGATGGTCTTGTCATCAGCTTGTTCATGTGTGATGTTTTATTAATATAAATCTGTTGTGCATATTGATGGGTTTCATAGACATTTCCATTCAGGTATAATATTATTTGGACAATATTTGCATATTTGCTTCCTAGTCTCCCCGTCTCCTTTATTCCACTTTCTTTTTCCAAATAGTCACATTTTTTATTGTATATCTACAAACGACTGTATTTATTGCACATATGACCAATTATACAAATATCTGTAGCACAAATCATCACACACACGCACACACACACACACACACCACACACACACACACATACACAAAAGAGAAAATGTAGTCTCTCTCTCTTCCTGGTTGTGATTTCTTGTGATCTACCCCCAAGGATTCTTTCAATTAGAAAATTTCAATCCAACATAACAAGCTTCTCCTTCACTTTGTAAATCTCTGTCCGGCATTGAGGATCAGAAATGGTCCAGGAGCTGGATTTTTCTTTTTGATCTTCCAATCCAATCTTCTTACCTTTGCTGTGCTTTTCCTCTGTGCTGGGAGATCCTTGGTCCCTGCTCTTCCATTACCCACTTGCCTACACAGTTGTCCCTTTTCCACTTATTACTCAAATCTTAGCTCTAATATGGCATTTTCTTTTCCTAAAGTCCATTCTTACTTCCTTTTCCTTTGACTTGCATTGACTCTTTTTCTCTCATCAATGTCATTTTGGATTTCACTTAGAGAAGACAGTTAAAATTTTTCTCCCCATATTTTTGAAGAATATCTTTGCAGCTAGATAAAATGAGATTTTTATATAGTAAGCAATCCGTTACTTCTTTTGCATTGTTTTATGTGCCCTATGCTGCTTTCAAACTATTTCTATTATATTTAGTAACTTAAAATTAGACGATGTCTCAGCAGTTCCTGTATGTTAGAAACATTTTCTTTGTTCCATTTTTCATCCCTTCTAGGGACATTCAGATGCCTCTTTCAGGTGAACAGCCAGGAGAGATTATCTTGTTCAGATTTCTATTTTGTCAGTTTGACATAATCCAGGTTTATCTAGACATAAGACACTTCAATTATGAAAATGTTTCCATCAGATTGGTCCACAGGCAAGCCTGTGAGGCATTTTCTTGATTAATGACAGATGTAAGAGTGCTTAGCCCACTTTACATGGTGGTTCTAGGTTATATAAGAAATCATGCTGAGCAAGTAATGGGCAGAAGCAAGTGAGTAACAGCATTTCTCTGTGCCCTGTTTTAGTTCCTGCCTCCAAGTTCCTGTCCTCATTGAGTTTCTGCCTTGGCTTCCCTCAATGATCAACTGTGATTGGGATGCTTAAGCCAAATGAACCCTTTCCTCCCCAGGTTGATTTTTGTTGTGGTGTATGTCACAGCAGTAGTGAATTATCAAAGTAGTGATTTATCAAGCTGTAGCATACAATCACCTACTTTGAATCACCCAGAGGTGTGTCAAAAGCATGCAAGCATGATCCCATGGCACACTGCCAAGGTCGAAAGGCACGACCATACTCAATCATCAACTGTCTTGTAGGTTTGGCTATGACTTCCATTACCTCTATACTTTCACTTAAAGAAAAGCCTCCTAGTCAGAGCTGAAATTCCTAGAATATAGCACTGTAGAAACTTCGATACTTTTTGTTAACATTCTCTTTTATCATTAATGTGGAGGACTACAAGAGAAGAACTCATAAAAAGTTAATTTTATTTTTTGTAACTTTTTAGTGTTTTCAGTTTTCTCATTCCTTCTTAACTTATGCAGTTATTTTATTTATATTATTTCTGGCATAAATAATAAGTGAAGACTATAAGAAGTATATATTACATATTTTGGATAAATGACACATTTTGATAATTGCAGGGCATTTTATACTGGAGTCAGACTTTGGCAATATGTCTTCATATTGCTTTATAAAGACAAGTGGCTGGAAGATGGATAGCTCTAGGCTTTCTAGCTTATCGTGATTCTGAAGAATAATAAATCTGATTCACAGATAGGCTTCTCCTGTCTATTTATTTTTATATGTCCATCCTGGGTAAGAAACTGGCATTACTATGAATCCAAAAGTCTCCAGGTGCCATCGCAGATTATGCTTATTGAATATTATTCTCTTAATATCTCTATTATAGCTTTTCCCCATTATTCCTAGAAGTTAACTAAGATATAAAGAGCAAAAGTAACCTGCTCAGCCAATAAACAAAGTTTGGAATGATCTGACCAAATTCTGTGTTTGTGTCATACTAATCTGCACCCGAGAATATAAACATCTAAATTAGGGAGTTTTGTAGCAATCCTGAGAACTCGAGCACCACCTACAGAAACTGTGGTGCTAGCTCTCAAAGCAGCCATGCTGGAAGAGGACTCTTAAGTATGCCCCCTTCCAAGCAGCTGATGTGTAACCTTATCCTCTTAGAATGCCATTCTTTAAATGACCTTTTCCTGCTGCCTGTGCTATTTGGGAACAAGCAAAGGCATGGCACAAAGTGTCTCCTAATCAATAGCAAATTTTGTAACAAACAGAAATCAAGAAGAGGCTAGTTTGTGTCCTAGTTAATTTTAATTTGTCAACTTGACACAATTTAGATGAAAATTAATTGAGGAATCGCCTAGATCAGATTGGCCTGTTGACATGGCTGTGGAGACACTGTCTTGATTGTCAGAGGGATGAGCCTACTGTGGGCAGCACCATTCTCTAAGCAGGGGCTCATAGACTGTAAAACAAAGGTAGCTAAGCATAAGGCTGAACAAGCAGGCCAGCAAGTAGTGTTCCTTCATGGTTTCTGCCTTTAGTTCCTAGCCTCACTTCCCTCAATGATAAACTGTGACATGGACATTTGAGTCAAATAAATCATTTTCTTCCTTAAGTTGTTTATGTTATGGTATTTATCACAGCAATAGAATAAAACTAGAACAGTTGTGTAGAACTTTTCTACATTGTTTTTGACAATTATCCTCTAGATTTCACTGTTTAGAAAATTACGTACAGAATGAGAAAGTGCAAAAGGCCTATTGATCTTTGCCTGGATTTCTCCATTGCAGTAAAAACAGCATTTAGGAATAGGGCACTAGTCACAGTTATGTTCACCAGCTAAGAATTAATGTCACCCAAAAGGTGGAAGGTCTCCGAAGCTCTGTGTTCTCATTGTCTGAATGAAGAAATGAGATGGAGTGATAGGAACCATTACTTCCCTTTTGTAGCTGGCTGTGTAATATCACAGAGGGAAGCAGTAAAGGGGCAGAAGCAGTGGAAGTCCCAACCACAGACCATCACTGCCTTTTCTTGACTGCCCCTAAATGAGGCTCCAACCAGAACTCTTGATAATGCTGGCAATGCTTTCAATTTTATAAATTTCTAAACTTGCTAAATTTAAAAAGGTTAAAATTAAGCACTAAATATTTCCTTCAGGTTCTATTTTAAAGAGAAAGTCAAGAGACGGGTCTATAAGAGACCATTATAGCCCCACAGAGAAGGTTCTGGAACTTTGAAATAGAATGGCAGTTGGTACGCTTCTTCACACAAGAGGTGTTTAAAACACTGCCCATAGCAGCTCCCCTCCAACAAGACCACAGGAGAGTGCTGTGCTTAGAAGCCCACATCCGATGGCCATTTCTTTCCAAGTGGTGCCTGGTACTGCAAACCTGGCTCATATATTCATCATGTATTTTCCTCCAAGAAAGTTATAAGATTTTTCCTCCCCCATTTCCATCTCACTCAGCTTTCAGGCTGCTACCCTAATCTTTCCTGCAGTCCTATCGGAAGCCCTAAGCAGCTGGCTTATAGTCCAACTCAACCAAATTCAGCACTGTTGCCATGGGAAACAAGTTATTAAAATTAGCTTCACATCTTCTTTGAAAATCATCTTCAGCAGAGATGGCAAAGTTAATGAGTTTTTGTTGCTGTTAATTTGGCTTTAAGTACAGGGCACAGTATCTCATAATGATACCCTTTAGCGTTAAAAGTTTCAATTAGTGATCTATTTGCAAAATGACTAGAAAAAGGTGCAGCTTTTAAAGGAAAGGTAAATATTGTATACTGTGCTTTCTCCGAAATGTGAGCATGAGCAAGCAGTGGTTGGAAAGCAATCATAACAGGCTTCTTCCATGGGGTTTGCAAAGTTTGTAAGAGACTTGTACCTAATTTTATTTACCAGTGTTTGATTTTGAACCCTGAACTTCAGTCATGGGAGAGGGAAAAAGCACCATGAGAGTGAATCATAACTCCAGCCCTGAGAATGTTTTTAAAAAGATGTCTTTGCAAGTCAGGCAAGTACCTGCAATCCCAACATTTAGAAGGCTGAGGCAGGAGGAGAGCTTGGGCTACATAAGTAAGTGACAAGCCAACCTACACACTAAGATTCTGACTCTAAACATTGTCAACAAAAGAAGAGCAGCAGAATGCCTCTTGTGTGGGCATTGAATCTGTATGACAGAATTGAAGGAAAGGTGCCAGGCACTGCCTGAGACTAGATGAAGACTAGGCTGGAAATCACTTGAATATTTTCATGTTCTATGGGCAAATATCCCAGCCCTGACCATGTACATGTCTTAGAGTAGCCTGAGGCTTAACATATGGCAGTGTGTGACCTGAAACTGGAGGAGAAAGCAGCTGAGCGTCATACTGAGAAGACCCACTGGCAGCCCACTGACCTCATGGCTTTGGAACAGCAGTGGTATCACTGAGTGAACTACCCCATGTCCATAACTCACCTCACTTGCCTACTAAATGCAGGCCGGAAACAGCCGGAAACAAGACTGCTTCACCACACTGCAGGGATTTGAAAGTCTCTACATTTTAAAGCATTAGGTTGTAGATTTTTAAGAGCAGAAGAATTTTAAGTTTATCAGGGAGAGATGAGAAACAGACACAGAGGGGAAAGTGATTTCTCTAATACCAGCTTTCTATAGCTAAAGAGCTCATTCTGTGCATTCCCATTTTAGGGCATTGCTGCCACATCCCCTTGGACAACTGCTTTACAGCCAGAGGAATGGATGAAGACATATACTACCTTTGGAAAGCTCAAGACTGAGGCTGAACAAGAGCTGCTGTTTCGTTTTGATTTTTCAGTTACACCTCAGGGACATCTCTTATGTTTAAGAACTAATTGTGGAAAGTCCTGATGTTAGCAGAGATTTTAGCCTACCTGGAACCCTAATGTCCTTCACTGAAGCTATTCTTTAAAAAAAGGATGGAGGCCATCACAGGAAAACACAAGTGGAAGGAAGAAAATACCAAGGAGTCTCATTCATAGACAAAGAACTACAGGTAACTAGTGACAGCTGAGAAAAAGAAAAGACCTCTCGCTAGAATGATTTTTTTCGGTCAGACTTGAAATCATATACACACAAACAAAAATGGACTCAGCATGTTGTATTTATGTAATTGTGTATATGCTTATATAAATCATAATTAAAGAAGAGAGGCTATCCATTTGAGGGGCGACAAGGGAAAGTTTGGAGGAAGAGGACATGGGAAGGGCTGAAAAAAGGAAAGGAAAAAGGCTAAGTGACGTAATTATATTTTAATCGAAATGTATTAAAAACCTGCTTGCAGAAGGATAAAATTTGGATGAGTGAGAGTGTGGGTGATCTCGACAACCTGAGAGGGGATTACAGAGAACCTGCATCAGTGCTTGAGCTTAGAGGGTTGGCTTCTGTCCTTCATGTCTCCACCCCATTGTTCAATGTCATGGGCTTTGTAGAATTAAGCTTCATTTTGGAAACTGGGACTAATGCAGTAGACAGGCACAGATGGAGAAGAATCCATCTTACATACAAAGTGGGAATTTGATGAGAGCTTTACAGAATCAAATGATTTCTTCAAAATCTAAATTGTCATCATTCTACCTTCCTGGTATTGGTCACATTCATCTCAAAATCAATGATCTCTTTAACAGTGGTCCAGAATTCAGTTGTATTTTTCCTTGTCCTGTGTTTATGTGTGCAAATGTATGTGTGGATACATGTAGTAGTCAAGTATTCAGTTGTATTTTATCTTGTCTTATGTTTATGTGGGTGAGTGTACATGTGAATGGATGCAGTGGTCAATAATTCACTTGTATTTTTCCTCTATGTTTATGCGTGTGAGTATATATGTGGATACATGTAGGGGTCAAGTATTCAGTTGTGTTTTTCCCAGGCAGGTTCCAGGGATGGATGGATGGAGAGTCTAGCCAGTCAGTAAGCACCATGGTCAGTAAGTGATCATGCTTCAAAAACCAAAGTGGAGAGCTATAGAAATTACCTGATGTCTGAATTCTCCGCACATACATGGACACATGCGACCACACATACACTCACGTGCATAAACATAGAGGTAGGTTTTGGAGAGCCATATCTATGGCTACATGGCAGTTTCCCTCATCCATAAGATCAGTTCTTTGGTATAATCTCAATAATAATAATAATAGTTGTATTATATTATATATTGATGATGATGATGTCAGGGAATTGAGTTTTTAGTATGAAAGTAGAGAAGGCTCTTTTATCCTGGGAACCATGGTGACAAAGGGGTCCTTTATCCTAGCTGAAGCCAGGACAGGAAGTGGTACAAAGGATCATGGTAGAAGGTGAAAAGAAGCAGCATAGTGGACGGAGGGGACAGGGCATGAGCTCACCACTGCCTCCTCCTTTGGCTCCTCCATCTCCAGTCCAAGGTCCAGCCCGGCAGCAGATGCAGCAGCGTTGGCAGGAGGCTCCTCGGCTTGGGGCTCCATGGATAGTGCCTGTTCAGTTTCAGCCTTAAGTTATTTGTGGGTAAGAAGGAAAAAAAAAAACAGATTCAATATGTGGATAGGCAATGCTGCAGCACACTGGAGAATCCAGAATCTCATCATCAGTCAATCAGGCAGCTAGCTTTATGAAATCCATTCTAGAGAAATAAATTCTCTCATCTGGTGTCATAGGCCCTTGCAGAGCTTCTTTGGAACAGCTTCCAGAACGGTTTCCTTTAAAGTTGGGCAAACACCTACCACTGTATTTATCATGTCTCTACGGTCAGTGTAAGAGAACCTGAAATGATTCTTCTGTTGTGTGGAGAGGAAGAGGAAGAGAGAGAAAAAAGAGACAAAGACAGAGATAGAGATAGACAGATGGAAAGAGAAACATGAAAAAAGACACAGAGACAGAGACACAGTGACACAGAGACTATCTCTCGTAGGTCCAACTTTGCCAGGTAGGAGTCAAGAACCTAGAGGACACACAGTTCTGTGATCTTTCAGTGTATAAGTATATATTACACTAAAAATGGAGGGATCATTCCAGTATGCAAATTAAAAGATATTTATTTAACATAATGGACTATTTCCAAAGCTGGGAGAGCAGGTTCAACTTCCTGACTGCTCCATAAACTACAGGATCTTTGCTGTTTTGTTTGAGGTTGACTCAGTGCCTTCTGCTATACCTCCAAAAACAAATCAGGAGCAATAAATTTATTTCATATAATAAACTAATTCCTTAAAGAATAATAGGATAGCCTTCTGCATGGTCTCAATTAGATCCTTTAAACCAGTGGTTCCCAATCTTCCTAATGTTGCCACTTTTTAATTCAGTTCCACATGTTGCGGGTGACCTCCAACCATATTTTTGTTGCAACTTTATAACTATAATTTTGCTGTTGTTATGAATATCTAATATGCAGGATATGATTGTGACCCCCCCCAAGGGGGTCATGACCCACATGTTGAAAACTTTAAGTTGTGGAGGCAAAGTGAGATGCTATTGTCCCATGAGACTTCCTTCCATGTATAATTAGCCTCCAATACCTGTTCCATGCCAAATCAGGTCTCTGGCATTTCTTAACTCAAAAGCTTCTGCTTTTCCTGTATACTTAATTAATTCAGCACACACAATGAATTTCACAGAAAGGTAATAGAGAAACTGTTCTAAAAGAATGACTCACTTAATGCCAGAGAAACAGAAAAACTGATTTTTGTATGGCCTCCACCAAGTCACTCACTGTGACCACACACCAAAGGGTACAATAAAAAATACTTTTGCAGACAAGTGTGCAAACATTTTAATTTTTGAGGACCTTACAACCTTTATGATGCTATGTCCTAGGCAACTGAGTCTGCTTAGGGGGAAGTCTGACGCTGAAGAGGAGCCAAGAGAAGGTTTGCTGAACTACTCATATAAAAATATTAAACATATTGTGCATTTTAAAAATTCAAAGATAACTGAAAATACAGAACAATGTTTGGATCATTGGCTTGGATTTCTGAAGAAATTATGAAGTTTTATTTAAATAACAACAGTGAGGGTAGCTTTATATATGCATCTAACTGTATCTCCACATTAAAATCAAAGAGTGAATCTATTATATGGAATCAAACAGACATAGATTAGCATTTTCTTACAAGCCACACATGTTCATTGAGTTCTAATAACAGGTTATGACCAGTTCTATTGGACAAATACAGCCCACTAGTAATGAGCAAGTATGAAACACACTCTGCCTAAACTCCACTATTCAAATTAGAGTTATAGGTAGGCCACTCTTCTATTCTTCTGAGCTATGAAATTATAAATGTTTTCTAATAACATACCAAAGAAGTTCATTTGTGAGCAAAATACAGAAAAATCTGAAGCCCTGTTATGTGAATTAGGCTCTACTGCAACTGTTTTTGTTGCTGTTCCTACAAGGTATCTGCATTGATAGCTGTTGTTAAGGGACTGAGAACATGCAGTACCTATGTTCTGAGCACTAGAAAGGATTCTTCCTTCAGAAAGAAAAATTTTCAGAATGAAGCTGCCTGTGTAATCTTGGAACACATACTCTGAAACCCCTCTCTGATGAGATTAAGCCAGGTCAGAACAGTGGCAGATATGGGCTAGGAGAGTTGAGAGTCTATTCACAAATCAATGTAGTTGCCTTCTGGCAGTGGTTTTTCTTGCTTAGAAGAGCTATTTAATACAGACTAAAAAGGACTTCAGGGTAACTAAGAACAAGGTTTGAAGGCACAAAATGGTTTACGTCTGGCGCATGGTGATGCTCTGTGGGCCATGAGACAGGAACCAGGAGATGAACAGCTGAATAGCAGTTTCACTCCCCTTTGTTCAGCACAGCCAAAGAATCCAGTGTTGGGGCTTCTGCTGCTCCTGAGATGCTGCACAGCAACAACTTACTGATAGCTACACAGTTACCGTGTATGGTGGTTGCCTACTGCCTCATAGCAAGAATTTTAGTAGCATTTGCATTGTTGGACATGACAAAATTTGGTACTCAGCAGAGAAGTGTGATGTCTGCTCAGGAGAGTCTATGTGGAGAAGACTGGAAGGAAAGCCAAGAAGTCTAAACACAACTAATGATGGGGCATGCGGATACACTCAGGAGCATGCGGATACATTCAGGAGCATGCGGACACACTCAGGGCACTTAAAGGTCATGATTCCAACCTTGGACGTTGTGTATTGACGCAGTGGCTATGAATTTATCATGACCAATAGTCTCCCTTTTATTTCTGCATTCCTGAGTTTTCCCTAACTGTTCACAATTGACAGTTAAAAACTTCACCAGCCAAATTCTATTATCAGAGCTGAGAAGGACCAATGAGTATAAAGACTGAGTTTCTCTGGTTTTGTTGTTAATACCACATACTTGAAGAAAAAAAAAAACACTGAGACTCTTTCTTCCACTTGGTTGTTCAAAAAGCACAAAAGTATAATAGTCCATTGATAAGATCGCAGAATATTACCAAAATTAGCTTTTAGACAAGTTTCACAGAATTCCATACTTAAAAGTGAAGTATTATACAAAAATTATTCTATGTGAATTCAATTCCAAATTTCCAATGGGAAACCTGGTAGCTAAGATAACTACAGAGGGCTTCTATAGAAAAACCATAGCAATGCAAATAGCTTCTTCAGTCCTGCAGCAGGGTAAACACACAGTGACATCTTTCAAGGATGCTTCAATTAGCTTGATTAGGAAACTCCTGAAAGGCTTCTCATAACTGCAACTTCCACCTTCTAAAAACCTCCTCTGTTCCCCTGAGTAACTTTTTATCCTTCCTACTCATGACCTTAGGTTACTCTCATCAACAGCTGGCTTCTAAATGCTCCTCTCTAGAACTTACCCAACCAAGAAAGTATACGAGAAATTAGCAGCTCTAAGCACAAGGAAAAGGCAATGATCTATTAGTTGATTCATAAATTCTTAAGACAAACTCATTTCAATCCTTAAGTTATAGTCACATAGTAACCTGTGACTTTGATGGATTCATTGTGTTCCACTGAGGACCATAAGTACCACAGGAAGCTGGTTTCTGCTTGTGACACTGTGTCAGTGGTAAACAAGCTTAAAGTCTGATTTTACAGATGGTTTTCTTTTTGCTTTCTGCAAAGAGGGAGCTGTAGAAATCATATTCTGTAAAATTAACACTACAGAGGAGCTAGTGTGACCAACTACCTTTCAAATATCCTATGATAACTATCAACTGTCCCCAAATACATTCACATCAACTTACCAAGCCACCTACCACATTCTGATCCACCTGCAAGGTGAATAATGAAGGATCCTGGGGCTGAAAAGAGGGAGAAAGCTTTAAAAAGCTATCTCAGTGTGGGATTCCCCTCTGTACGCTATGAATATGCTTTATTACCATTGGCTAATAAATAAGCTGCTTTGACCTATGGCAGGGCGGAAGAGAGAGAGACGGGAAAACTAAACTGAATGCAGGGAGAAAAAAGGCAGAGTCAGGCAGACACCATGTAGCTGCCCAAGAAGCAAGAGGTAACAAACCACGAGCCCCACAATAAAATATAAAATAGTAGAATGGGTTAATTTAAGATATATGAGTTAGTTAATAAGATGTCCGATTTAATAGGCCAAATAGTGTTGTAATTAATATAGTTTCTGTGTGATTGTTTGGGTCTGGGCAGTCGGGAAAGAAAAGCACAGCCTATGTTCACTAATGGCACCCAATGTTTGGCAACATACATCCAAATAAAGCCTAAGAAAGCTTAAGAAAGGTTTCTAGACCCACAAAAATGGGAGTCAATTGGAGCTTCTTGGTAACCACAAGAAAGTAATCTCAAGGCTCTGTTCGCTGGCTCAAGCAGAGCTGAGGCTTCTTTAAGATATGGCTTCCTGGTTCATACTGGTGGCATGAACAGTCTGGCTCTTTTGGGAGGTCCTGCTACAGAGCAAGTGGGATTTGTGGGCAGAGAGTGATGAGTTGCTTAGTGGTGACATAGACCCACTGCATCCCTGGAGCTGGGGCATTGAGCATGGCTCGCAAAGCTGGAGGTAAACAACTCTGCCATGTTGGATGCAGCGAAGCCAAAAAGAATAGCCAAAGTGTTAAGTCTGAGCCATTCTGCTTCACATTTTAAAAAGCACTCTTGGTCAAAAAAGCACTACAGATACACAGTAAAGACAAATTCAGACAAAAAGGACCTCTATGGGTCACAGTGTTGGATAAATGTACATCTTAGGAGAGACAGAAGGAAGAGTACAGACAGCAATAGATTAAAGGAATAAAGTTAATAAAATAAATACTAAAAAGTAATAGAATAAACAAATAAGCCATGTAAAGAGGGAATATACACTGAGAGTCTGGATTATGTATATTATTGTGTTTTCTTTGAATTTTTGACTATTAATGAGTTAACATTTGATTCTTAGAATTGGCAAGCTAAACCAACATATATATTTTAAAGGTATCTTGATATGTTACTTTGCAAAAGAGGTTCTGCTTTAGTTTCCACAGAAGATGAGAACCTGTGGATTCTTTCCAGGCTGATGTGATGGAAAC
>LOEQ01003585.1:52498-84197 GCA_001685075.1 Bramus lutescens | reverse complement strand
GAAAATTACACCCAAATTCCCAAAATGATTGTTTATAAATGTTTGTTTTCATTTTAAAGGGGTTGGTTATAAGTGCTTAATGGTCACAGTTCAATTTCTTAAAAAAAAATAAGGGGGATATGATATAGAGATGAATACTTTGCATTGGTATAGATATTGGTCTATTGATACAAATTTAAAGTCAGTTTTGTTACACTGTATATATGTATATCTGCTCTTGTTTAAAGTATTGTGTTTGTGCAGCTCATTTAAAAATGTAATATATCATTAAGAAGCATAGATTAATAGTCATCTATAATAATCAAACTTTAATTATGTTAGATTTTCTAGATATACAGAGATATATTTCAGTTAGCTATATAATCTCAACACTTCAAAGACCTACAGAATATGGCATTTAAAAGATTTTACGAACTTAGACTTTCCTTGACAGTGAGGCATGTCTGCTTCTGGCAGCACCAATTACTTCAGAGAGGTTGATGGGAATTGAAGAAACTTGTTATGGAATTTGACTTCAGTGTGACAAGGCTAGTCATTTGGGCAGGAAATTGCCATTGCCTAGACTGCTTGATGGTGTACTGTATGAACTGGTTATGCAGGACCCACAGAAAAATTGTTGATGAACTTTCTAAAAGATGGGATGGTCTTTCAGGGTTCCTGCTTCACAGAAGAAACTTCCAGACATTCTGCAGGACACAGAAGAAAGCTACTGACAATCTGTCATTATAGGCAGAACAGTCTTTCAAATTTCCTGCTTCATAGAAAAGGCTGCCAGATACTATGGGCAAGAAGAACTTTGGATGACTATTCAGGAAGTGAGATGTCTCTGTCAATTCTAGAGTTTTGGAAGTTGCTTACAATGTATTTCCTGTATGCTTAGGTAATATAACTTTCTGGGATATTTGATGGAGTTGAAGACAGATAGTTATAGTTTTTTGTAGTTATGATAAAAGATAAGTAAGATATAAAACTTTAGACACACAAAGAAATATTGTAACTGTAATTCATGTTTGCTATCTGTTTTGTTATATGTAATTTTAATATGCTAAAGTTAAAATCATTTCTATTTAGACAGGAAAGGGGAGATGATGCAGGATTCTCTTCTGTATGTTATGAATATTTTTAATTATCATTGGTTAATAAAGAAGTTGCTTTGGCCTATGGCAGGGCAGAAGAGAGATAGGTAGGAAAACTAAACTGAATGCAGGGAGAAAGAAGGCAGAGTCAGGCAGATGCTATGTAGCTGCCCAAGATGCAAGAGGTAACAAACCACAACCCTCACAGTAAAATACAAAATAATAGAATGGATTAATTTAAAATGTAAGAGTTAGTTAATAAGTAGCCTGATCTAATAGGCCAAACAGTGTTGTAATTAATATAGTTTCTGTGTGATTATTTGGGTCTGGGCAGCCGGGAAATAAAAGTGCAGTCTCTGCTTAAACTATTTAAACTAGTAACCATCAGTTGTATCAATAAATACATTTTTGTTGTTTCTGAAAGTCCCCCTTTAAATCGTTTAAAAAATACCAAAAAAGTGTTAACATGAGTTATTCTAGACATAAATCTGTGCCAGCAGAACATGTCCAAGAACCACTGATTTCTTGAAAAGCGGTGGAGTGTGGTTCTTGATCTTCAGATGGCTCTCATCTGGAGACTCACTAAAGGTATGGCTGTATACATGGTGTGGTTCACCATGAAATTTTAGAAGGAGCTCTAAAAATCATCATCTCTCATATCCATCATCTTAGTAAAAATAATCTTATCTCCTTTTCCAGTAGCCAAGTCTAGAGGATCTTTCATACTGGAATTACTTCTAATGATTAGTAGAAATATTGGCATAGCATTATGGCACACTTAGCAAGTGCTGGGTCACTGGGTTCAGCTCTTAGCAAGAACAGCTCATTTCATCACGACAATGCCATGATGCTGTCTCCATTGCTCAAGTGAGTTGCAAGTAGTGAGATCAAATTTTGTACGGACATTCTTAATTATTTTGCTGCAGTGATAACACAAAACTCCCGCAGGAAAGAATTATACGTTCTTAGCAGGTGGCTCTTGTAAGGAACCAGGTTCACCTTACCTGGGTAAAGCCATTAAATGAACCTCCAGAAGCCTAAAGGAAATGGAAAATGGGTGTGATTTTTTTAACCAACATTTCCATAGGATGAATGAATATCTACTAGACAAGTTGGAGAGTAATGACTACAACACACAAATTTGAAAATAATACAACAGCTTGCTTTGCTTGAAAGCACTTATGAACTACAAAAAGCCATGCTGCTGTATTATTATAAATAGGCTGACAAAAAAAGTCGAAGATCAGCTTTAAAATTGTTGCTCGCATATGGGTCAATGTTTGCCAACACTGATTTTCTCAATAACGAGAAAATGACTCTAGGCCAGAACCATGGGTGTTAGTATCTCTTTTAAGTCAGTTCGTATCCATTACTTTAGTGAACATCAACTAAAATTCTACAGTTTTAATGAGCCTGGGTAGAAACAGTTCATATGGTTTCATTAGTGGAGTCACAGCACCAGTAAATAAATCTGTGTTGCTCATGGATTAGCACATTTTAGTGTTCAAACAATAAAAAAGAAAAAAGAAAGAAAGAAAGAAGAGAGGGGGAATAAAGGAAAAGAAAGTAGCAAAAATAACTCAGAAAGTGGAATAGTAAGAAAGACTCCATTAATTCCCAGCACACTCATTATGTAGTATTTTTGTTATTTGTCTGTTTTTGTTGTTTTTTTGTCACCCTGTTTGTGTTTGGTTTACATAGGTTTCAAGAGGTACATGTGTCAAGGAGACCAATGATGGAGAATGGACTAGGGGAGAGACACAAGGAAAACAGAACCTAAGGAAGTCTGGTTACTCTACACTACATTTTAGAGTAAGTACCTCATCTTTATCAGGCTCTATTTCTTGGTACAACAATCCATATCTCTGGTTAGCAATTTCATCTTCAGATAAATCTGAGTTGTTGATGTCATTGTCTTGGGGACTACCAGGGCTCTCCATGCTAGTGTTCCAGGAGGTTCCCTGAACCATTCGTCTAGTAGTCTCCTGGCTTTGATCCAAGTCACTAGCCCTGGCATGTTTCCTGCATACATCTGCTGGTAAGTCCCCCTCCAGTCCTTTCTTACTTTCTGCTAAATGTCCCCAGCAATTATGTAGACCTTCTATATCTCTGATGGACCAGTGGCTATTAGATTCCTGCCAATTGGCAAGCCTACTTGATTGGCCATCTAGAATACCAGAGACTCCCACTAGATCTACATTATTTGCTCCTGAATTCAAGTCTGGCTGCCAGATTTGACCTGCATCTGTTCCCCAAGAATCTGTCTTTGTAGTTTTTGGCAATTGAATGGCATGATGAGGGTTTCCAGGCCCTGTACTTGCAAAGCCTCCTGCTGATGAATCTTTCCCCTTATATGAGCACTGCCCTTTTCCGCTTGCAAGAGTTCCCAGAGAAGAGTAAGGGTCAGTTTCAGACTCATCTACCACTGCATACTTCAGTGGTAAAACAACATCCTGATTCTTATGCCCCTCAGCTCCTTGAGCACTGACTACAGTGCCGCACCGAATTTCTTCTACACCTGCATCTCTCTGTGCTGGATAATGCTTTGTGGCATGGGTGTGTGGGCCTGTTGAATGTTTCTGTATTGCTTTTCTAATTAAATTCCATTCTTCAATGCTCAAATCTTTAATAATAGACACAGGGTATGTCTGGAGAGGCAGATTACAGATCTCTGTATGATGGGCAGGTATAGCTTCAGAGCCTTCTACATTTTTGTGATGACTGTTTTTCACTTGAATCTCATCAGACAATCCCTGGATTCTGTCACTAAATTTATCTGCCACATATTCTCTTTCCTTGTCTCTTTCTAATACATCCGCTTCCTCAAAATAATTTTCATAGGTTTGTAGTCTTTCCTCACTTCCTACCCTTAGATCTTTCCTACTTCTCACTTCATGCCTTTTGAAGGTCTCCTGGCCTTGTTCTTCTGGTGTTTCGAGATGATGTAGTGTTCTATTTCCTAGACCATCACATATTTTCTCCTCATATCCCTCAGTATCTTCTAGTGCCTTGATATCAATAGCTCCAGTGTCTACCTTTTGAATTGTGTCCACATATTTCCACATAGGATCTTCTACCTTCTGTTTCTGCTTTATTTCTCCATCTGATACTTTTGCTTCTCCATGACCTTTTTTGAGCAGGTCAATTGTTTCCACAACCGGCTTCTCTGAGTCACGTGCTGCATACAGCTGGTCCATCTCCATGTACGCAGTAATAGAAACTCCAGCCCAGGGCACAGGCTCTGAGGACAGCTGTTCATTTCTAGTTGGAGGGGCTGGCCCCAGGGCATGCTCATCCTGTTCAGCTATGTTAGAATGGTCGGTAGAAGAAAGCATTTCGGTGGATAATCTCATGTCCTGCTTTACTCCAGAGAGACAGACTATGTCTTCTTGAGACCCACTTGGGGTCATCTCCTGGCTGACACTGTCTGTTCTAGCATGAGGGCCCCAAGTAAATGCACCTATAGTTTCAGATCTTTGAAGCTCTTCAGCCAAACCACTGTCAGGAGTTTCATCTATGATGAGGTTACACATAGAAAGACTTTTGGAAGAGTCAGTCTTTAAAGTATGTAGAAAAGCAAAGAGGGAAGAAAAAGATGAAACAGACCATGAAATATTTGATGAAAAACCTACAGCTCTTCAGTAGTTTAGTACCAGTTAAATAAAATAAAAAATAAAATAAAATAAAATATACTTGGCAGAGAAACCCTGTCTCAAAACCAAATAAATAAATAAAAATAAAAAATAAAAAAATACTAGAGTTAAATGACTTAAGGTCAATCTAGAGCTAGCAATGCCATGGAGAGAAGTCAGTCTACCAAAAAAGCCATATGTATAAATCATATTGGATATCTTTAAAATCTAAAATCTTATAAAAATCAACTTACCGGTTGTACCAAATCAGTGGTTGTCTGCAAGACAGGGGAGAAAAAGTAAAAAAGTAAAAACATTCACTGGTTGAAGTCTCAAACTGTCCAGGCACAACATTCTTATGAACGTTGTAGCTTTTACTGTCCAGGAATTAAATTTTACCACTTGTTATAGGAATGATTTTTGTCCTAAATTTTTTCTCAAGACAGGTGTGGAAGAGGCACAAATGAAACACAAAGAGCCTGTGCCATTTTCGAGCATCAGTGAGGCTGTTTTGTGGCTAGTTCACAATTTCAACCTTAGGAGACCATGAAACGAAAATGATTATCCAAATGAAGATGCAAGTCTGAGACCACCAGAATGCACAGATATCAAGAAATTATTCCATGTCATAGGCTCTATAGGAACTTCTTCACTTGGGTCTATTTTTGAGGCTTGTGTTGAATGGAGAATAAATTCTTATTAACCACATGACTACCTTGAGGATTCTCTTGACAGTCTTCCCTCAACCTAGAAGCCATTTTCTGCCCACATAAAAAAATACCCTTTAGAGTAGACAGAACTAAGAATGACGGCAGTATGTCAGAAAGCCATGATTTCATCTGTTTTAATTACGACTACTATTCCTAGCAGGTCTGTCCTCTGAAGCACTGAAAAGCTTCTTATAGAAGGTACTTTTGCTCTCTCTGCATTCCTTTTAGAGAGGGAAGAAAATGTGTCATAGTTCTAATTAAAATTATGAAATTTTGGGATTACCAAGATTATTATTATTCATAATCAACAATAAAAGTAACACACAGTGCCTGAATATCACCCCATCCCCCCTTTAGTAAGTACACAAGTAACACTAAATCCATGTCAAAGGTATTGACTTGGTCATGCATGCCTTCGACCAGCACTGTTAGCTGTGATCTTGATCTCTTTCAAGGATCCTAAAAAATAGAATATAAACTCTAGGGAAGAGGATGAGCATCCTTCTTATTTTTA
This sequence comes from Bramus lutescens, assembly GCA_001685075.1. Lineage (NCBI taxonomy): Eukaryota > Metazoa > Chordata > Mammalia > Rodentia > Cricetidae > Bramus > Bramus lutescens. The sequence goes on along the minus strand of LOEQ01003585.1, from coordinate 78,265 downwards.
GGAAGCAAGAAGAAATACCACTTCTGAAGACTGTGTCCACAAATAGTAGCTACATCTATTGAATGTGTTTGCTGTAGTTTACTAAACATGAGTATAATTCTGAAGAATTCACAACCAGAGTTTTTTAAAGACTAAGACCATGCCCTAAGGTATGTCAGGCTTCACATGGGGTCACCAATCTCCTAATTTTGCAATGTCAATGAACACCACAAAGTTCTGGTCATCTCTTTCTCCCTAGTCTAAATTCTAAAAAATATTCGACCTTGCACATCAGGTTAGCTTTATAAAACAATACCATAATTATGGCTACCTTTTGTTGATCCATATCACATACTGGGCTAAATACCATACACATGTCTTATTAAACCTCCCACAGCATTCTGAGGTAGGGAACATTACCTTTATTTTATAGATGAGAAAAGGTGATACTTAGAGAATTTTAGAAATTGATCACACTTATAAGATTATAAGAATTAGGGTCTGAACTCAAATCCACAGCTGTCTAGCTCAAATTTTCCAAATATTTCAACCAAATTTAATTGAATATAATGATGAAAAATTGTTATCACCTCTGGTTTTCTCATCCACACTGTGTTATCATTCTATCTAAGAGTACCACATATCTAAGAGCCTTCTATTATGACAGCACTTTTGGTCATCATCTCCCGCAGGAAGACACAAAGAGCACAATGCCATTGTCTTGATCCCTACCAGTTCAGCAATGTAGACCACTGATACACATTTCTCTACTAGGTATTTTGGATTTGGGAAATGCTCACAACTTTCAGGTATTTTTTCTATGGTAATACATTATCATTAAATGTATGGGCTTTTCTCTTCTCGTAAATAAAAAAGTATATTGAGGTTTCCAATTTTTTTTGATCAAAATATGTGAAATTAGTTCTCAATGCCTTACCGTCCATAAGTCCCAGGGCAACGTCTAAAAGAAAACAAAGAAAAACATTATGAGTAAAAGTTCATAGTTAGTAATAAAATAAAGGGGCCAGGGAGAGTAGCAGTGTCACACACATGTGTAAGCATTTAGAGAGCACTCTTTCCTAGGCCCATTTTTGATAATAGGAACACTCCAATTCCGTTACCTATTTTGGTGGACACACTTCACATGTGTGTATTGAGAACTTGAAATGTGCTAGTCTAAATGAACCAAACTTTAAATTTTATATAATTTAAATTTACTTAGTTTGAATTTAGCCACATGTAGATACCATGAGAACAGCAGGAATCTAAGCCATTTGCCTTTGCTCTTTAGACTAGCTTGCTTGGTACTGACTGTGATTTACAGTAAGTATGGTACTTCACTATACACACAGCATTAAAACAAAGATGCTTTCCAACACTAGGGGTTATCAAGTCATTGAGGAAATGCAGATTTTCAGACTTTAATCCTTAACCAATGTGCTTGCCTCTTCCTACTCTCTCAAGAATATATCTTATGAGCAGTTTGATGGCAAAAAGATCCTTAAATATGCTCCAATATACTGGGATACAGAACATACATATTAATTGGCAATCATGTTTATTGTAGTAGGTACCCATTAAAACATATTAATGCATGCCTGATATGCACCCACTACTGATGTTTTCATTTTAAAGCATCTAATGCAAGGATCCCTCTGACAGAGAATCTTATTACAAAGGCTACAGGAAGTAGCTGGAACTACAGAGTGAGGAAATGATGAGCAAGAGCAAGCACAAGAGCCAAGCCATCCACCCACGGTCAGGAACCAGGGCAGGGTTCTTCACAATGAACACAAGGGCAGCTTCAAGTTCACAATTATCTAGGCTGCAAACACATTTCGATGGAGGAGGGTCTGATGGTTATTCAAATAAACCATGCCTTGCAAAGTACGAAAAGGGAAGTAGTGCAAACAGGACATCAGAAAAGCTTCATTTAGGGAAGGCATGAGGCATATTATTAGAGCCTACACTCCTTTGAGAGAAGTGAGACATTGAGAACCACCCTGTGAGACACAATTCTGAGGCAAACATCTGGGGTGGCAGGAGAAGGCGAATGGCATGGAGAAATAGAAAATATTTGGTACTAATAAAGTTTTATTTCTATACGTTATGAGTAAGGAATAATTTTCAACCAAAAGGAAAAAATAGATAACCCTCAATTGGAAGGCACAGTGAGTGCTGGTTAACTAGGCATAATGAAGGTTTCTCATCCCTAAACTTCCCACACTCACTTTATACCTGAGACATGGGGGAGTGGGCTGCTGTAGCAGAACATGCAGGAGTCACATCAGGCTTGAAGGGGTCAAAGTCCAGATCCAGCAAAGTCTCCTCCTTCTTCACCTCTAGGACTTCATTCTGGTAAGACAGATGGATAGGAATTAATGGAATGAGCTAGGCAAGATGTCTCACCGATATGCCTCTAGTCATGTCAGGGCTTCATCCAATGCAGCGAAAAAGTCTAACCACACATAACCCACTCCCCGGATCACGTTCCAGGCCAGATTTCCCATCAAAGGGAGGAATTGGAATGCCATACAAGTAAAAGAAATATCTTTTTTAGTTATCTCAAACAATGGATATCAGAAAAATGCACAGATAAAAAACCACAAATGAATATAAAAATATAAAGATGTACTGAGCATTAAGCCCATTAGCACAACCCATTGCGGTGGTATACCTCTATGATGCTAAAACATAGGAAAGAACCAATGAATTCTGCTAAATTCACCTTTCCCATCCTCCCAGTAGTTCTCATTTGTGTGCTAAATATGAAATGTGCCCTAGATGTTCAGTGTATGAACACTTGGTCTCCACCTAATGGCGCATTTTTGGGGAATATGGAAACTTTACGTGGAAGTGTTAGAAGGAGGTTCTGAGGTTTGATAGCCTGCCCCCTTCCTATCCTCCCTCTCCTTCATAACTGTGGAATCAATGTGACCATCCATCTTGTATTCCTGCCGCCGTACCCTCTATATCATGACACATTGTCTCTCAAACAGTGACTTGAAATGTACCCTTGACTTCAGTTGCTTCTCATCAGGAATTACTACTCCATTTCCAATTTAGTTATCATATGATCTATCCTATTATTGTATGTGTTCATGTATGCATGTGTGTGTGCACGTGTGTGTGTGCGCATGTGTGTGTGTGTGTGTGTGTGTGTGTGTGTGGTAAGAACTGTAAAAAAAAACCCAAAGAATTGTAAGACTATCATTACGCATTAGTATCTGTTCACCTGTGACAATGGGACCCAGGAAAACAGCAAGGACTTGAAGTTAGGTGAACCTGGGCTCAAGCTACACAGTAAAGGGAAAAACTGAGACAAAGTCTCCATAAACTATACCACAGTGGCAGAAATTGGGGGCAGTTTCACACAGTCAAGTAACATGTTTTTGATATTTGGTATGTTTCATTTTTGAACATTTTGTTGTATAGAAATGGAAAGGTCACATCAATGGAGGAACATGCAACACAAAGTTGGAAGTGGCTGCAGAAAGGTTTTGAAGACGGGAATTGTTTTCATTACTGGCCAAAGAAACAAACTTCAGAATACAGAAAAGCATGAACAGCTGGGAGGGTGCAATGGTAATACTTTAACATCCTACATTCGTTGTGTAGGAAAGCTGCTTGTGTGTTACTGTGTGGGCCCCCTTTTAAATGAATAATGCATTCTTATTATCTAGGTTAAAACTACACTTACTAAGTTATTTTTAGTACTTAGGGATAGATTTTTATCATATTCTTGTATTATTTTAAAATGTAAGCATTTTCAGTTTAATCAAACTCAAAACATTTTTTTAACCTCAGTTATATGTCCCTTTGGTTGTTTCTGTGATGTCTATTCATTGTATGGAGTGAAGGCTTTCATAAACATCTTTTGAATTAAGTGCAGTTTAATCATTTTCACCCCATAGGCCTTACTCTTTCTCCCACTCCTCCTAGTCTCCATAATAGTATATTATCAGTGTTTTAATAAATAAAGCTTGCCTGAATGTCAATAAAAAACAGCCACACTCGTCAGCCATACAGGCCCCGCAGTGGCTGCACACNAGGGATAGATTTTTATCATATTCTTGTATTATTTTAAAATGTAAGCATTTTCAGTTTAATCAAACTCAAAACATTTTTTTAACCTCAGTTATATGTCCCTTTGGTTGTTTCTGTGATGTCTATTCATTGTATGGAGTGAAGGCTTTCATAAACATCTTTTGAATTAAGTGCAGTTTAATCATTTTCACCCCATAGGCCTTACTCTTTCTCCCACTCCTCCTAGTCTCCATAATAGTATATTATCAGTGTTTTAATAAATAAAGCTTGCCTGAATGTCAATAAAAAACAGCCACACTCGTCAGCCATACAGGCCCCGCAGTGGCTGCACACACCTTTAATCCCAGCAGCCACACTAGTTAGGCATAGACTGGGCAGTAGTGGTGCACGCTTTTAATCCCAGCACTAGAGAGAAATACAAGACAAGAGGAGACAGCTCCCATGCTCAGTCTCATACTGAGAATTTGTGGAGGCAGGATCACCATTTCAGTCTGAGGCAGAGGTAAGAGTCAGTGGCTGGCTGCTTTGTTTTTCTGATCTTCAGGTTGAAACCCAGTATCTGTCTCTGGGTTTTTATTATTTGTGCTACACGTCTCTTTCTTTTCCTAGACAATTTTGCTTCTTCTTTTATGTTATATAATATATATTTACATAATATATTATATATGACCCTATTGCTTCTTTTCATATTATATAAATATTTATGCCCTAATCTCTCTCATATATATATATCATATATATGCTCCAATATTAGTCTTTAGCTTTCCATTTTTTCAGCATGATTATTCTTCATATGCTTTTAAAATTTCATAGACATTGTTCTTCCCCAAACACTTCATTTGTCAATAATTCAAATATTAAAAGTGATTCCCATGTTCTTTGGAAAGATGGAACATGTAGCTAGAAGGGAGAAAAGGTAGGAGGGGTCAGGAAGAAGTGGAAGAGGGACTGTTGGAGACGGCTATCATCAAAACAGACTGTATAAATGTGTGAAGAGCAATAAATTCTAATAATGTCCCAAACAGAATTTTGCAAAGTATTTGCCTACAAAAGTATCCTGTTTCCAACATAGCAAACAGATTATTAGAAGAGTTAACACAAACCAAGCTCTGTGCCTCCATAAAACACAATTTGTTTATCAAATCTTGAAACCCAGATAATGGGAGAGCTGGACAGCATGTGGAAAGCAGCTCTGAATTGTTATGATGAACAAGTAAAGCAGGGAAATGCCTGCCACTGTCTATTAAACCCAGAACTCTTTGCGGATGTGCTAAAGCATGAAGGAGCTTTATTCCAGTCTTTGATTTCTTTGTTCCTACTCAACTCTTTGATCTTTTCCTCCTCCGTTCCCTCTTCTCTCTCGCCTAGCCATCCTCTTCTTTGTCCTCCCCCATTCATCAGCCTTCAGCTTCTCCTCCACTCTCATTACCCCCTCCTTTTTCTCATCATTAATTACAATGTTTTCCTGAACAAATTTGGAATTCCAGTCATACTTTATGGATTATAAAATAGAAACTGCAGGGGAGGAAAAGTTATCAACGCTCATAAGCTGTAAAACTGTAAATCGTGGAGCTACAAACATAGATAATGGTCTGGCAAGAAATGCCTAGTGGTGTAATATAGCAGCACTGATATCTCAGGGTTAACCAACAGCTAGTTGGTTGTACTAAGCTCCAGGGAATAGGAGGGAAGCCGTGCCTAGGTACACATAGGAATCCTGCCAAGAATTCACAGCTTGAGAGATCATAAACTTTAAAGGAGTTTGTTAAATAGATACAGTATCCAATTGCCTTCTAACTACTAATCCTTATACCCATATATTAGTGCAGCTCTTATCAAAGGATCTTATCTGAACAGTCTGTAAGAGTTTTTACAGAGAACTCCAACTGATTGAAAAGCAGAGAATAAGCAACCATCAAGTGCCCAACTTCAAATATGACATGTATAACACAACTCCTCCAGCAAAAGCTCAGGGAACATTGTAGAACAGGAGAAGAAGAAAGAACACAATAGACAGAGAACTGGGAAAACTACTACAAAATAGTGTTCTCTGGACAAGGCAGGGATGATTAACTCTCAATAGCTCTCAATACTGCACAAGACATTAACAGCCAACATTCCACAGAGGACAAGGAAAGTGTTCACAGGGTTTCATCCCTAGATGATGAGCTACAGGAAGTTTTCTTCAGATAGGAGCTCTCTGGCAGGTTGCCCCTGCTATAGGGCTTAGGCTTGTGTCTATGTGCATACAGGCAGCACAAGTTATATATAACCCAAAAGAAGAAAACATGGATTTGAGTGGTAAATGGAAGAATATGGGAGGAATTGTGGGGTTCATATGATCAATATATGAAGTTCTCAAGAGGTGTATTAGGCAGGTGATAGTCCAAGAAGTTGGCATGTGACAATATTTCTTCATGCTAATGCACTTAAATGTAGTCTGTAATAACGAAACTATTACGTCCTTTGAACAGTTACTGTTCTCCAAAGTGCATTTTACCTGCACGATGTAATATAATCCCTATTAAAAAGCTAAAGAAGAATGTTGACAAGTGCTCATTTGGAGGTGAAAGAATTGATTGAATGAGGTCATCCATTGTTCTGGGTTCTCCAGGTGCACTGCCACGTAGAGGCAGGACTGTAGTGAAGTCCCCTTGATGCCAGAGTCTTTCCAGACATCTTCTGGGACTCTGTATCATTCATGTCTTTCAAGCAGGGACCACAGTCCCCTGAGGAATTCCCATGTTTGCCATACAAGACTGTGCCACAAGAACATGGACTTTATTTGCCCCTTGAGCCTAAAGAGTCATGTTAAAGAAGCTTGGATGAAAACAGAGAGACCAAAGATTAATTACTTCAGCTTCTTTGAACTTCATTCTTACTATGAATAAAACAGATGTAACATGACCTAGCAGAATTCTTGTGAGTAGCAAAGACAATAAATGTGATGTATATAATATACTAAAGATATAAACAATGAAAACTGATGTTATTGCTATTAATGACCTAAATTTTGTGATTCCATAAAACCACTGTAATTATATACTCATAACAGGCATTTGACTGACTGCACGTATATCCTGTTTCTTCTTCAGGTTCAAATTGTATCAGTTTTACTCTTTTAATCCTAAGGGTCATTCTGGAAGGCACTCACATCATACAAGATTTTGATAGAACTAAAAAACAACATAACCAGATTACCACCAGAATGTTGTTCATATTTGCATTTCAAGTACTCAAAATATTAAATATTATATGAGTAATATATATTATATATAAGGTACAGAGTACCTTATATAACATAGAAATACTCCTCTGTAAAATGTGCATTGAACAGCAACTGTGAGAGTGAATTCTTAGAAATGTGTGCCCTAGGACGACTTCAAGCATGGCTGTTTTGTTATTTTCTATCTAACATTACGATAGACCATTAGAGAAGGAAGCTTAAAGAAAGGCAAATTGGGGCTTTTCTTTTAGTACTTCTAAGAACCCTGCACATGCTAGCATGAAGCTATAAGAAAGAGAGACCGGATGGAGCTCCCCCTAGTTTCATATGACCCCTCCTGAGTCCCTCTTTTCATAGCATGTGATGAGAGTGCTTCTCAAGAATGCACATGGCCATTCTATTCAGTCACAAATACTGATACAATAGCGACATGGCGCACACATATTACGGAAGCAACCAGCCACATTTTGTATTGGACTTAAGGGCCACTCCATGAGATGGAACCTGTCCTGACATTGCTAAAGTAGCTAAGAACCTGAGACTAGTTCATGGGTCTTATGGCGGGAACCTACTGCTATTATTCTTCTAATAAATCACAACTAAAATGAGTACTAATGACATATTGGTATAGCCACCGATTAGTGTCTTACTTAACCTTCATCAGAAAAGCTTTTTCATGCTTCTTCTCACAGCAATTAACACAGACCCACAGCTGGGTAATGTGCAGAGAGTAAGAGACTTTGGAGCACTCAAACCTAAATAAGATTTTTTTTTATTCAAGTCCTCCTCAATTCTCAGGCATCTATCTATGAGGAAGAGGATGTAGAAAGACTGTAAAAGCCAAAGGTGGTCAGAGATGACTCCATGAAAACAGTATCTACTAGACACACTGGGACTTATACTCATGTGAACTCACAGAGATGTGATAGCATGCCCAGGATGGTTTAAAATAGATAAAGTCCCAGTACTGAGAAGAGGAGGGAGACTCAAAATAACCTCTAATGAAGAAGCTATTTACAATTGGTATACTGAGAAAGGGGAAATGAGTTTTTCTAATGGAGTGTTACTGGATATATCAACAACTCTCTATTGCAGGACCCATGCTCATGAGTAGTTGGGCAATACAAAACAGACTTCATGTTATGTACTGTGCGCAGGAGTGAGCAGCAGTTTTGTGTTGCATTGTGTTATTTTTATCTTATTGTTTCTGTTTGTTTGTTTTGATTTTTTGTTGAAATCGGTTACATGCTACCAGAGGAAAAAAGTAACCATCAATCTATCTAGCTGTGAACCCTGACATCGATAATAACAACCCTCCTGTCAAGACATGTCCACTGGTATAAAAGTGACATGAATATCTTGGGAGTAACCAATCACTTTCTGATTGGATTTAAGGCCTACTCTGCAAGTTAAAAACCAATTCCTGGTTCCACTCTTTAGGCAAGAGCCTGAGGATAGATAAATCAGAGAGACTATGTGAAAACCTACTATTATTCTACTAAACACATATAGATAAAACCAAATCCTAATGACTTACGGTTATATCCACAGATTAAGGCATCTTTTTGTCCTCATCAGAGACACTTCTTTTTGTGGTAGATGGCACTTAACACAGAGACCCACAACTGGTTAAAATACAGAGAATTAGGAACTAACTGCAGAATACTGAAGTCTAAGCGGTGCATCTATATCACCCCCCACCCTACCCCTTTTTCCAATGGGGATCATTGTGGAAGAGGTGGGCAGAGAGATTGTAATAGCCAGAAGTGGTGGGTGACTTCAAGGAAACTCTTTTGTGGATACAACAGGGCAGTTTCACATATGAACTCACAATAGTTGTGAAAGCATGAACAAGATCTGTATGAGCTCAAGTCAGAGAACATTTCAGCATGGAACGGGGGTGTGTGCATCAAGTCTTCTCACCCCTACCGGTATTGGTAGCTTCAGCTTTGGGGAATGAGAGAGAGTCAATTTTCTTTAAGGATTTGATATTTGGTAGATTGACCACACTTTAGTGGAAGGCCATGCACCCAAGAATATATGGGCAGCACAAATTGGCCCTGAAGGAGAAGAGAAGGTGGAGGAGCAGAAGAAGAAGAGGAAAAGGAAGAGGAGGAGGAATAAGAAGTCACAGAATTGGATGAGTAGGGAAGGATGTGGTGTAGATCTTGGAGGAATTAGAGAAGGGGTGAATTATTACCAAAATATACAATATTAAATCCTCAAATAATTAATAAAATCTAAAACATAATAAGGATTCATGTATAGGATTGCTTTTTGCTGTTTTGGGGATGGAAGATGAGGAAAGGATAAGCTGTCCTACAACAGTTTATTTTTGAGGACAAAAAACTAGAAAATCAGAAAAGCATTTTGGTCTAAGATTCCATAGTGTTCTCTGAGTAGGAAGAAAGCATTTCCCATAGGAAATTCTGAGCTATACTTAAGGTTTGGGCCATTAGAGGGCTCTGCAGGCTTGGTGGATTTCTGTTCTCAGTCTCAAGGACACAGTTGGAAGTGTTGGGGGTGAGTCGATTTTCTCCATCAGACAGGATAGATTTCGCTTTTTACATTCGCCGCATCTGGCCAGGATGAACACAAGTATTTTTCTTTCCCATTAAGTGCATGATAAAAATAGCCATCTGCAGCCATAAACGATCTTCTAAATGTAGGATGACTCATTTAGAAAAAAAAAGACAACATTGAAAAGAATCATTCTACATTAATATAGGGGGAAATATTCTCAGATATTCAACTTTCTAGTTTTCAGTACTTCATTTTTCATCAAGAGTTGATATCTTTCCTCTATTAGTCATTTGTCTGTGCACTGCCGAAAACATTATTACCCGGATTATACAATATATTAGCTTATAATATATTCCCTGATATACATACCTTTCAACGCAGCTAATATTACAACTGCATAACATGTATGTGTTCAAAAATCCTACATGAAACATTAAAACAGGCAGATGGCTTTAAGTGGGGCAGTTATTACAGCCTTGGCTTGGCTGGACAGTTCCATGAACAGAATCTGTTAATTGAATGTAATAGCTCAGCAACACCAGCTTGGACCATCAGCTCAGCATCACTGATTTAGACCATGTCGACTTCCAATTGATCAAAACAGAATCTCTCAGAGTGAGGTCTCAAGACTAGTGGCTGCTGGATGTGTTAAAATGACACAGTGCTGCTTTCAGCCACAGAAGGACAAGCAACCAAGGAAACTGTTAAAACACTGCAGAAAAGGCAGTTTCCATTTGAAATAAAACTAGATTTTTTTCACTTAATAACCCAAGAATACAAACCAAAATATAAATACCATTTCACATCTCTGCACATTTTAATATGAAACCAGGGGTCATTTGGTGGATGGAAACATTGCATTTCATACTTTATGACCCAGCAACCGGAGCTAGGGAGCTTCTCAGATCAAACAAAACAAAAGCAAAATCCAGAATCCCTCTTCTCTCTTTTTCTTAAATTAAAAGAAAACAGGTTAAATGATGTCCCTCACCCCCAACAAACTTTCATATGTCTCTGGTGGGTAGTAATTTCAAAATCCTCTAAGGCTTCAATCCTGAGGGACTCCTTCTCCCTTCCCCTAACCAACCCTGTTTCTTGTCTCCTTCACTCAACAACACTAGCAAGAGTTGATGCTTCCAGAAGTACTTAAGGACTCTCCTGGCATCTGTAATTTTCAAAAGTACCTTGATTCCTCCTCTCCCCACCATGAGGGTCCTTGTAAGGGAGCCAGAAAAACCTTCAAATAAAAACACTTAAAAAGAAAGAGCACTTCTGAGCCTCGTCTTTACTTCCGCCCTACTCTGTGTACCACCTTCTTGCCATTTGAGTAGCCTCATCTCCTAGACAGGATGTCCTCAGCTAAGTTCACAGGCTTCTAGCGGACTAAAGTCCCTACTTGTGATGGAATTGAGAGGATGCTATGAACGGTAAAAGCAACTGAGCAAGGACAAGACATCCTAAAATATGCTCAGTGCAATTGTTAATGTAGAAAAAAAGAACGTGTCTCTAGCTAATAACAAATGTGTGGGCTGATGTAACCTGGAAATTAACGTGTAACTAAGAGTCAGAAGTTGGTACTTCCAGCTGATAGGATAGTAAGGTTCAATGTTTTTGTAAAGACAATACTGTATGACATAAAATGCCCACTGAACTTATGTTGGAATGTCAGGACTTCTTAATAACATAACCTAATTTTTCAAATGTTGAATTGATAAATCCTCAAGGGCGGGAAGTCAGATTGAAACATGCCAGAGTGTAAGCGTGGTTATGTCACAATGGTAAGATGACAGCAACTCTTCTTCATTTTATACTTTTCAATATATACTGCAATGAATAATATTCTACTCAATAAATGTTAGGATATTAAAATTCTATACATTGTACATATAATAATCCTTTGTTTACACAAAGTAATAAAGCAAGCCCAAGTGACAAAATTTTACTAGCAGCACAAATAGCTGCTACTTTCACTGAAGCTGACTTAAAAGTCCCTCCTGCCATGGTCCTTTCATACACATCCCAGCTTCCCTGGGCACTCACCTGGGAAGGTGTCGTCACATTGATTTCTGGAACAAAGTTGTCCTCAAAGAAGTTGATGATGTTCTCCTGCTTCAGTTCTTTTGTTGGGGTCACTTTAGGCAGAGGTGGGACAGGAGGCCCTTTCCTTGTCTAGGAAGCATCAAATACAAATATGGTAGCCAAAGGTATTGTCTGTAACATCTTTGAGAAAAGGTCACATGAGCACAGCAAAGTGAACAGACTGACTTCTGAATGAAACTGAGCTGTACATAGGTGCAAGCCTACTTGACTCAAGTCCATTTGGGTATCTTCTGAACACTGACAAGCAATGGTCTAATCGGGAGAAGTCAGGTCATGAGATAAGAGTCCATACACCTCAATTTGAACACTGTCCAGGGCTGCAGGAACTATGATCCCACATGGAGGCCATACATTTTTAGCTTAACTACAGATGATTTCTCTTGTCAGCAGAAAACAAGAATTTAAAAACAAAAATTAAGCCAGTTGGTTTTTTGTTTCTTTGTTTTCTCCAATTGAATCAATGAGATAAACCAGAATCAGCTTCCACTTCACTTTGTACTCCAGGATTTTGAAATGAGAACTTTAGACTCTATTACACATACCTTTTTACAACTTTCTAGCTCCAACCATGTTTATGAAAGCTTATACTAGACCTTGAATGTTAAATGTCCCTACAGAAATATTATTTTTGCTCAATGTAGGGAAATCAAAAGCGTTTTTTTCTCTCTCTCCAGTTCCCTTTGCCTGGTCCTCACAGTTTCTTTTAACTTGTGCCAGGCTTTTGCCGAGGGACCACAACTCATGTAACACAATATGGGTGATGGAATACTAAACCTTACTGCAGTCCTGGGCGGGCCTTGACCCCAGGGAGATTTTCGTTTTTCAAGCCTAGTAATTGAACTCAGAGCATGGGGCAAGCCAGGTGAGTGCTCTATCACTGAACAGATCCCCAGTCTCTGAAATATGGGATTCTAAGAAAATGTAGAGATGAATACATTCTGGTCCAAGAAGCTGGGGATGGGCAAGAAGGTCCAAAGGACCCAAACACTGAGTATAGAAGAAAGAGTAAAAATCAAATAGAAAACCAGACTCATTCCAGAGCAGTAGTAATAATGTCTACCATTTCACACCTTAGTCTTCCCAGAGAAGCATTTTCTAATGCCTGGTCACCACAGGATGATCCCAAAGAAAATCACTTCCCCATGAGTTCTACCATGACCCCAGTACACATGTCCTACCTGTGAAGGTGACCTGGGTCGCACTGGGGCGGGAGATGCAGGCGCTAGTGTGTGATTGGGACTGGCTGTTGGGCTGGGCAGAGGTGAAGGCTCCTCAGGGGGTGATGGTGTCTTTGCAATGCGAAGAGGACCGGAATCACTGGATGAACACAGAGAATTGAGCAAGAAGCCTTCTGAGAAGTAGGACATCTGTGACCCAAGATGCTTTATCCCAGAGAAACCCTGAAGCTTAATATCAGTTATCATATTCCCCACTTCCAGACTAATTCTAGTTATTAGCAATAGTAATGGATACTGATAACTGGCCCAACTTGTTCCCTATGAACCAGAACCCAGCCAGGCATGATCTATTTTCTTCAGAGCAGCCATGCAATATTGACCCCACTTTAGCTATGCAAAAGGCAGTGTTAAAAAAGAAAGAAGGAAACTTAGAGTTTTACTATATTTGCATTTAGAGCGTAGTAAAAATGTCTTGTTCTCTCCACATGCCAAACAAGCTTCAAAAACTTCCTGACAGAGGCTGTAGTAATAAAACCAGCTTCGCCTTTGATACACAGGAGAATCATATTGTCTGCAATCTATAGACAATTATGCAGCAAACTGTCACTTTCATTTTCCAAGGCGTCTGAGGAGAGTGCTAATAAATCTTGCGTGGGAGTGCTTTCTGATTCCATTTGAGGAGGCACCAATTGCTCATTTCTATGCTTTATGAAACAATGACTAACTCAGACACCTTGCAACGTGCCAGCAGACCACATGACAGGTGAGATTCCACAACTTCCCGAGAAGCCACCATGTTCTAGGCACCTTGCCAGGTGCTTGGGAACAGCTTTACATGATGACTCAGATGGCAACCAGGACACATCCTGCTCTCTAAGAACTCCAAAAGCCAGCAGCCAGAGGGAACAGAGTCTGTGACCTACATAAGACTACAAACAGAGCAGCATGGTCTACACATTCAAGAGCTAAGGGAGCCGGGTTCTTCAGAGAGGAGACACTGTATTAGTGATTCTCAACCTTCCTAATGCTGCCACCCGTAAATACAGTTCCTCATGTTGTGGTGACCCCCACATAACTGTCATTATGCTGCTGTCGTGAATCATAATGTAAATAGCTCATATGTAAGATATCTGCTATGTGACCCCCACAAAGAGATCACAACTCACAGGCTGAGAACCGCTGTTCTACATGATTGGGGCTCTGGGCCAGCAATCATGACCTCTGACTAGAAACAGCCCCAGTCTATGCTCTAGTCTAGAAATTGGCCACAGAGCTCACTCACCACCTTGCTCTGCAGAGGAATACAAATTAAAAATAAAAAGAAAGAGTAAGGATAAGAATAATAAGAAAGAAGGACAAAAAGAGGAAGAGACACTTGTTAAGTGGTGTGACCCTACTTCTTGCTTTAGGTGACTTTGAAATTGGAATTTTCAAAAGTGTCTGTGGTTTTTATTTCCATGTGAGGAAGCCACTCAGTTTCTTAACATACTTTACTTTTACAAAAGTCATTTTGATATTCTTACTCTTTTCTTGTTTCTAGCTTAATAATGAAAAAAAAACAATGTTAGAGCCATAATTCTGTCCCTTTCCTGGCTTCTTTTAGGTCATGTCCTTCCTTTGGAGAGAGAAGACACACTTGCTCCTCTGGCAGCCATAGCAAGGGCTACATTTATGGCCACTCTAAGAAGTAATAAGTGATCAAAACAGCAGCCGTTGCACACTGACATATGGAGAGGTCCGGACTGCATCTGGCTATGAACAATTCTATAAATATATTCCTATGAGTGTTTACAATGACTGGCATAAAAAATACAAGTAAAAAATATAGAGTTCTATAAAATCAATAAAAAAATGTAGAATCTTAGAACTGAACATCACCTTAGAAACAATATCATTCCACAGCACCCCACTTATTCTATAGATATTTTTTAAATATGCTCTTTAACTACAGAAGTTACTGGACTTCAACAAGAAAAACAAAACAAATTAACCACAGAGGCACATGACTAAAACCTAAAGGGCTTCCGACTGCTAGTTCAAGGTTTGCTAAGCATGGGTGGGATAAAAGAGACTTCAAAATCATAAGAGAAAGTGGGCATACAGTCAAACCAAGGAAAACAGCTAAGATGTGCCTATAGTAGAGTCATAACAGAGTCGCATTGTGCAGTAAATGCCAAAGCAGAGGCAGAAGGTGGAGAGGTCTCTTCCATTTCTTTCCTTCCTTCAACAGATAATAATCAGCACAAAACTTTGGAGGTTTTTTTTTTTTATATTCCAGATAAAGTAACAGGTAGAAATGATCCCTATCCCACACTATTGCTCTCAGGTCCCACGTAAGTCTATTGTGACCAGTAGCATATTGAGGCAACTGAAGGCCAAAAGGAAATGTAAAACCCCAAATCTATGGTTAGGATCACTCCCCAGGTGGGAAGGCTCCTTTTGAACCTTTATAAGGTGAATAAAACAGTAAGATGTGGTCTCCAGACTCCAGATAACTCAGTACACAGCACATCACTGGCACGTGGAACAGAGCGAGCTCTGAGGAGCAGTGGCCTACCTGGGAGCTCCTTGAATACTGAAGGCCTTGTCAGCATGCTGATCGCCAAGTTTTGTCATCACTTCATAGAGCTTGTGGCAAAGCTAAGGGGACAGAGGCCTATTAGCCACAGGACATCCTAATGCCACCCACGCCATTTTCCCTTAGGAAGAAACTGTTTAATGAGAAGCTATAATTATTCTAAGAAGTAGATTGGTCTCAGGGCACTTGAAATCCCATATACCAAATTTAAAATCTACAGCCAAGCTGAAATAAAGCAAACACTAAGTCAATCAATTATGTATTCACTATATTATAAAGCAGAAGAGAAAAACAGATTGTTTATTTTAATTCTACTAGAAGTAGTCCTCAGGCTGTCCTGAAGAACAACAAAAACAATAGTTAGCAACATGGCTGATGCTTTTCTGAATATTTTGAGGTCAATTTTTCATTAGTTTAGAACATCACTTGACATTCCAACTTTAACCAACAGAAGAGGAAAACAAGAGAATGAGGCTTTGACAAGACCCTCGGAGGGTGTGTTGACAACTAACAGAAAGCAGAGCGCATGTGCAGAGAGTAGTAACAAACTACGGCTCCAGGAGCCTTGTAAGAGGGTGCATTAGTCAGGGCCACACCCTCTGCTTCCTTTATGTTTTGCCCTCCGTAAGGGAAACAGCCACCATCACTCACCACTGCAATTTCCTTGTGAAACTTGGCCTCAAGGCTGGAGACATTTTTGAAAGTATTGACATAAAAGCCAACTCGTCTACCATGGGGAAACACAAAAGAGAGATTAGTTAGCAAAAAATGGATTTTAATGGCAATGGAAGATATTAAGACTGTTTTCTATATGTAATTTTGAACAACATTGGATTTAATAACATCTTAGAGCAAGCCTAACTTTTCTTAGCTGTAGAGCACGCAAGGTTCCCATTGGCAACATCTCAGACACATTTGTAAAGGGAAAGTTATGGGAACGGTGCTGGGACATGAAGCAAATCCCATCTGTCTTATCTGAGGCTCCTAAGCCAAATGGAGACTTAGCCTGTCACCCCAGGATAAATTCCAAATAAAAAGTATCTGGACTCTATTTTACTTAATTCTTTTTTTTTAACTCATCTGAGTAACAACTTTAATTTAATTCATTTTATTGTTTCAATGACATTCTCAAAAATAAGTAGTGTCCTGATTGCTTAATTAGATCTGAACTCTCAATTAAAAAAAAAAAAACAAGTAAAGACTCGGACAAAAGAACACTAAGCGTTCTTCTCTTGCTTAAGCTGAGCCCTTTAGTGCATAGGATTCCAGGGAGAAGAGATGGAGAAACCACGAGGGCTGATCAGCATGCTTTTATTTGTTCCTTTACTTGCTTCTCATGTCAATCCCCTGGGACAGTTACATCATTTACTAGAAAAAGTAAATGGGGGTTAACTGTCCAGTGTCAGACAATTCCTGGGGAGAGAAAACCAGTATTAAACCCCCAAAGAGGAAAAAGGTAATAGAAAATCATTGAATACTTTACAAGAAAATTTTAAAACAATGACTTTTGGTACTTCAATATCAGCAAATTCTGCTTAAATTAGGTGCTTTTGAATTTTAACTAAAATAAAAACTTGGAGCCAAATTTAAAAATTTAAAACTCTGAAATGAAGTGATAGTTAAGTGGTAAATCTGCACCATCAATAAGGCAATTTTTTCCTGTGCTTTATCTTGTACATTAAATCTCTGCCACATTACCTTCATTTCCTATACCCGCAGTCACCATGTGACCCTGATTTCACATATTTTTATTGTAACTGACTTTAAATCCCATATTTCACATATACACACATGCCGATGGATCTCTAAATCACACACACACACACACACACACACACGGATATATATCCATATCTGTATTATATCTATTATGGTTCAACCATGCATGGATCAAAACCATCAGAAAACAGATAGCATCTGCACTGAACACAGACTATTTTCTCCATCTTATTTTCGGAACCATTCACAACAGCTATTTGCACCATGTTGTCATGGTATTAAGTCTTCTAAGCAATCTAGAGCTGATTGCAAGTGCACAGGAGGATGTGAGAGAAGGTCATACACAAATACTACATTATTTTACATAATGGGCTTCAGCAGCCATGGAGTTTTGCTCCCCCTGGGGGGTTCTGGGAACCAATTCTCCACAGATACAGGAGACAAATGTATATATTTGCACACATACATGTACTATGCATATAGACTATAGTAACGAAAACTCTGGCATAGTGTGTTTGGGAAATAGGACTCAGATCAGAGACCAAGAGCTGGGAAGCAGATGGTTCTCAAGGTTGGGCTGTAAGTCACATTTATTCACAGATGCAGAGGAAGTATGTAGATATTCTTTGAGATAGAGGAGAGGACATACTTTGGGCTTGAATTCGAAGAGACAAGGTCAGACATAGCTATGTGAGAAAGGAGAGACAGTGTGGACTCTCTGATAATGCCATACAGAAGAAACCGCTTGCTGTGGTGTTTTCAGAGAAATGTTTCTGGAGGAGCAAACTGGAATGTATAATCCCTTTCTTAGACTCTGATCAATCTTTTCTTTGTCTAATGACTCAACAAAACCTACCTACCTCTGGGTACACCCATCATGGTGGGCTCAAGAGGTACCAAGCAGCTTAATTAGTAAGCATTTATACCAACTGTACTTAAATTATAAAAACAAAATATAAAACCACATGGAAATGACAATATGCCACAGTAGTTTATATGTGAACAAACATGAAGTAATGAATGAATGTGGGCACAAACAGCTAAAGATCAGCTGCAAACATCTGTTTGAGAGGACACACATAGGCTGGACAGGAAGAAGGGAGTTGTCTGTTTTCTGCTTTGATAAAACACCATGACCAGGACAACGGTCAGTTCATTTGGGCTTACAGTTCCAGAGCAGTGAGAATCCATAGGGTGGGGACAGCATAGCAGTAGTGAAAGGGATCTGAGACCACATCTTTAACAGCAATTTGAAGCAGACACACTGTAAGGTGAGGCCTTAACCTCGCATAGACCATCTCCAGTGACACACTTCCTCTAGCAAGGCCTCACCACTTAAATCGCCACAAACAGCACCATCAGCAGGGACCAAGTGCTCAAACACTGAACACTACGGGGGATAATGTTCGTTCAAACCATGTCAGTAAATATTGTTTTGAGTTTCTTTTACAATAAAATTCCAAAGAAGAGCAATAAATGAAATTTTATGCCTGGCTCAATATTTTCTTATAATATGTTTCATATATGCAAATTCTAATGAGAAGTTTGGATAAGGAAGCTTTGATGTCCTTGTCAGTTTCTATCGGCTGAGCCATTTTCCTTCTTAACTTTGAATATTGTTTTATGTAACTTTCATAAGTTTGCTACTGAAAACATTGCATATTTCAAGTTTAAATTTTTGATTAGTTGAAGACAACATTTTCATTCATGTACTTTTCCCCCACTGTTATCACCTATGCATATTTTGGACATTTATTAGTGTACATTTACTATCCATTGGTAAAGGCTGTTACATTTACTGTATTAAATTACTAATAAAGTTATCATAATAGAAAAACTAATATGTACTTGTGATACTTGGTCTGAAACTTTCAACTTGACAGACTTTAGAAGCAGTTGGGAGACAAGCCTCTGGATATTACTGTGGGGATTATCTTGATTCTGTTAAATGAGGTGAGAAGATCTGCCCATTATGAGTGGCACCATTCCCTAAGCAGGGAATCGTGAACTGTATAAAAGTGGCGAGAATAAGCTGACTCCTGGCATGCATGCAGTTAATCTTCTCTAAGCTGGGGATGTAATGTGACCTCTTCTCTCCAGCTTCTGCCACTGGGAATTCACTGCCACAATGGACCATAACTTGGGCCCGTGAGACAAACCCTTTACCCTAAAGTTGCTGCCGTCACAGTATTTTATTACAGTAACAGGAACTAGGACACTACATTTTCATGTTGAATTTTTATTTCTCTGAGAGAAACAATTGGTATAGTACCAGAAAGAAATACTGTATTTTAAATAATTAAACAAGCATGCATAGTTTTATAATATTGTGTTTGGTTTTAGAATTTAGAAATTAAGTAGCAAGTGTTAATTTAGAAAATATGGTAATAGTGGTTGTGGTGGTGATACAACTTAACATATATAAACTTTCTCTAATATATGAAAACAGACAGTTTTCAAAAGGTGCCTTGGACACACACAACTGCAGTCTTGGCCCCTGACATGGCACCTAGGACACTGAATTCACACAGTAAATATTATGTGAGTGTGTGAGCAATGAATGAGTGAATGAATGAATGAATGAATGAATGAATGAATGAACATACAAATGAAAAAGCTATTGGATGGATGCATTCTGACTGCCTTGACTTATGAAATACTAGTGAGAACAGCAGTGAAGTACATATTTACAGGGTGTTATGCTCTGAGTGCCTAGATTTTCTTAGAAGACTCATTTCACAAGTTCTTCATTAATAATGGATCTTGAGATTTTACCAGTTCTCCCAAAAGATCTGGTTTATGGCATCACCATGATGTTTCTGATTAGTTGTCAAAATATTTTTTTAAATCAGCCATCTTGATGATATCACCATCACCATGTTGGCATCACAGAAATATTTTGTTCTCATAAATGAAGGAAATATTTGGAAACAGAGCAGATGGCATATGCAAACCTATACATTGTTCCCTCCAGGATGCACCAAGAGAATTCTTCACATCAGGTGGAGGAGGACACGGCTTCCCCTACGTTTCTACCACCTTCCCTGACATGGACATGGGTGCAGAAAGGGGAGTCTTCTCGCAACTTTTCTCCAGATGCTGAACCCAATCACACTCCTGCTGCTAAATACTTAGCCTCTTAACATCTGAGCTGCAACCCTATCCCAACCACTCTGCATAGGACAAGTCTCCTGGGCTCACTCTCTTTCACTCAGTCGTAACACTAACCCAACTGAACTCTATTCCCATGCTACTATCTACCATAAAAGCAGGTGCACATAGCATGGCCCAGACATTTATGCCTGTTCTTCCACATCTGTGCTAGATCCATCATTCTCATTGCTCCATCTGTGAACTGGGGCAACCCAGGGTCTCCCATCCAATCTATCCCAGGCAAAAATCCTTTATAGCATTTGCAAGTACCTGTGACTCTATTTTTTAAAACTTGTGTATGATTACTACCTCTTTCTGTTTTTTTTGTAAACCTTTTTATTCAAAATTTTTTCAAACAACATATTTTGATCATGTTTTCTCCCTTATGTTATTTCTCACTCTCCCTAAAACAAATAAAAGCAAAACACACACATTTAAAACCTCCACAAAACCATTAAAACAGAAAACAAAATGAAACAAGCAAGAAAAAAACAATAAGACAAAAAAGTCCAAACAAGACAAATAAAAGTCTACAAAAATACCATCGAATTTGTTTTGTTTCTCAACTGCTTCTGGGCCCAAGGCCAACCTTTAAGTGTAATGTGTAGCCAGTGAGACTCCATTGGAGAAAACCAGCTTTTTATTTTTTGTCAGCAGGTACCAGTTGCAGATAGCCTCTTGGTTAGGGGTAGGAGCCTGTGATCATCTCCCCTTTTCAGGGCTGGGACTTGGTCTGACTTGAGCCTGTATAGGTCCTGTGCATGCTGCCACAGTCTGTGTGAGTTTGTATGTGCACCAATCCTGTTGTGTCTAGAAGATGCTGCTTCCTAGGAATCATCCATCACCTCTGACTTTTACAATCTGTATGCCACTTCTTCTACATAGACCCCTGAGCCTTAAGGGGAGGAAGACTTTGATGAAGACATCTTATTTATGACTGGGTGCACCAGAGTCTTTCACCCTGCGCAGGAGGCCACTATTTCTTTATTCCAGGCAGCAGAGTCCACTGGGGTCCAGTTCTTTTCAAGCCAGAATCATATAAAATAGCTCCCAGCCTTGTCTGACTAGTCTATCAATACCCTCACACAGTTTCGATCCACCACTCATCCCAAACATTCTCAGGCCAATATCTCCCCATTGCCACTGGCACTGCCATCTTTTCCAAGTGACAAGGGTTGATTTTCAAAGGTTAACTTTTTCTATCAACTCTATATTTGCTGCATGATTCCTCATGTCCATCCTAAAATCAAGACTTTCAAACCAGATATCCACTGTGCTGTTTCCTCACATCTGATGGAGTCATCAGTGCCTGCCATGGAGCCTCTGATCCTTCCAGTCACTGAGCCTTCTCTGGAAGTTTAACAAAGGTGAAATATCATTATTTCTCCTGCACTTGATCTTCCTATTGTAATTGGCATTCATGGAGCGCATTAATCACTGGCGTGTTCTCTGTTCACAGCTTCTTGAGGTTCTACTTTCCTTGAGGGCCCTGATAGATCTCTGATTATTTCCTCTCAGGGCTTCCTGATACTTCACACAATTTCACACTGCCACTCAGGCATCTGGGCATCTATGTCACCCATACTTAGTGTTTCCTATCCTCCTTTCTGAGCCCCACTCGCTGTTACCTTAATAGACTTCCTAATGATTCTTCAAACACAGCACACAAAGATGGGACTCAGTGCATCCCCAAACCTTCATTTTCAGCATGTACTAAGTCTTTGAGGGAAGGCTTTCCTCATCCCTGAAGTTACACTGGCCAATCAGCAATATCAGTCTCCGTCATGCTAGTTTTGTCTGACATTTTACTTTTTATTTCTATTTATCCTTCAGAGTAGGCTGTAAGAAAATAAAACTTTCAGTATAATATCCATAACACCTCTAAGAAGCGAGATGCACAGTGGGTGGCTAATAAATATTTGATAAATAAGTGACTCTCACCTTAGTCTTAGTTCTGCTCTCTTCCCATAATTCCCTCCTTGGCATTTGCTTTCCAATCAACCTCATGCCACTTTACGTTAAACTTCAAAGAACTGGAGCTGGAGAGATGCCTTAGCAGTTAAGAGCACTGACTGCTCTTCCAGAGGACCTGAGTTCAGTTCCCAGCACTTGCATAGAAACTCACAACAATCCTAACTTCCCAATTCTAGGGGACCTGATACTTTTGTCTGACTTTCATGGCTACCACACAATGTGGTACTTAGAAATACATGTAGGCAAAATATCCATACACATAAAAAGCCCTCAAAATTAAAAGCAGTTCCAAGAATCTAAAATCTACATTACCCAAGCCTTTACATGTGTACTCTTCAGCTTGGAATATTTGTTCATCAAATACTGACTTCAAAAACTTCAGCTTAAGCACCCCCTACTGCATCCTCCTTCTTTATAGTAATGCTTTATAGGAATGTCCTTTGAACCACAAGTTTGGTGAAAATATAAATATAGGTAGGAGGTAGAATACTTGTGTAGTTTCAGTGAGACTCTAAGTTCAACCTCCAACAATTCCCCCAATTAAAAGATTTGTCACTCGTATTAGTTTAATACAACACTGATTGGTCAGTAGCTAGGCAGAAAGTATAGGTGGAATGATCAGACTAGGAGAATTCTGGGAAGAGGAAAGGCAGAGACAGTTACCAGTCAGATGCAGAGGAAGCAAGATGAGAATGCCTTAAAGGAAAAAAGGTATAAAGCCATGTGCCTAAACATAGACGAAAATTTTGGGTTAATTTAAGTTATAAGAGCTAGCTAATAATAAGGCTGAGCTAATAAGCCAAATAGTTTGCAATTAATATAAGTCTCTGTGTATGTATTTGGGACTGAACTTTCAGGACCAGGTGCGACAGAAACTTCCATTTACAATAAATAATACAATCTTTTGCAATCTATATCTTCCTCTATGTAGTAGATTATTTCTTTCAATGTATATGTGTGTGTACATTTGTGCATGTGAATATGGTGACTGGATGTAGACCCTTCACCTCATATTTTGAAACAATACTAAGGTCTCTCACTGAAACTGTAGCTCACCAATTGACCGATTGATGGTTGGTAAACTCCAGCAAGCCATCTCTCTGACCCTCAGTCTGGTACAAACGCATGCCACCACACCCAGCTCTGTTTGGCAATAGAACATGCTTGAATGGTGAGCACTTCATAGACTGAGCCATCTCCTTGGACCTTACTTCTCTTCTTTATACATCCAAACTTTTGAAACAACTTTTTTTTTTTGCAGGGAAGCAATGGAAATTAAAAGAACAAAAGAAAGAGCAAACTAAAGACAAGCATCAAGCTTAATACCATCCACCTTTTAGATTCCAAGATGCAAACAGCGTGAAAGGAAAAGAAAGGAAAAGGTAGATGAGAAAGGTACCATGTAAGGAGTGAGCAACAGAGACTTGGAGTAGCTATCAGACAAACATTTATTAAGAAAGTTAAAAGATGATACTATATAGCTCCATGCAGTGGTGTACACCTGTAATCCCAGCACTTTGGAGGTAAAGTCAAGAGTGATGTAGGAGTCCCCACTGTATCTTGTGAATATGTTTCATCACCATTAATTAATAAAGAAGCTACTTTGGCCTATGGCAGGGCAGAATATAGAAAGGCAGGAAATCCAAGCAGAGATAGGTGAGGAAAGAAGGTGGAGTCAAGGAGAAGTCATTTAGCTGTGAAAGGAGAAAGACGCCAGTACCTTACTGGTAATTCACAGCCTCGAGGCGATACACAGATTAATAGACATGCGTTAATTTAAGAAGTGAGAGCTATCTAGGAATATGCCGGCACCATTAGTCAAACAGTGTTGTAATTAATATAGTTCCTGTGTGATTATTTGGGTCAAGTCAGCTAGGAAATGTAAGCACAGTCTACATTTATATAAGAGGATCAGGAATTCAAGGTAAGCTTTGCTATAAATCAAGTTAAAAGCCAGCCTGGGCTACATGAGACCTGGTCTCGAAGCAAGCAAACAAAAACATAGGACATTCTATAAGGATAATATCCTCAATAATATGTACATCTGAAAAAGGAGTAAAGTGTATTTTTTAAAAGCTGACAGAACAAAAGAGGAAAACTGGGCCTGAAAATAGTTAATGCCAATAACTCAGCTTCAGTAATAAATAGAATAATTAGGCAGAAAACAGAGAATTGAGGACCCAATGAACACCATAGCACAATGGGACACAGTGAATAATTTCTGAATGTCTAAGATAAGTTTGATGTAGGAATCTAAGCATTTATCACTAAGTACATGTTCACTGCTACATGGCCCATCCTGAGCATTTCCTCATAGGAGACACTGAAGATTAAAACTTCTGACTTCATTTTCAGGCGTGAGCAATGTCAATAGGAAAAGAACTATGTGCTTGTGAAAAATCAGGACTGTGTGCAATTTCAGTTAAAGAGTTCCTCAGATAAAAGCAGTGGAAAATTAAGCTCACATATGTGGTTACTTTCTTCAGGGCCACCAGCAATTTAGAAGGTAGGGGAAGAGATTAACAGTAATACAGAATGATGAGCAAAGTTCTGTTTGAAGGGCTGGTGGCATGGATGAAAACTGAGGACATAAGGTATCACTACTTCCAGCAACTTCCTGGAACTACTACTGAGTAATGGAAATGGAATAAGCCACATAGATCTCACTTGATACAATGAGAATTGTGGAATGCCTGTGAATAAGAACAGCATTTGGTAGCTGAAACAGTATTAGAGCCCAGGTTAATGGTCCAAAGAACAAGGTCAGAGACTAGATGAGGTCTAAGGATAAGGTAAACCCAACCAAGAGCTGAAGTGGTCTTACTATAAGTCTTAAGATTAGGGGAAATTTTCTTAGTTAGAATTTGAGTCTTCACTGGGAAATCTATCAGAGTCTAAATATCCACCCAGCACATATGGCTATTTCATTAAAATTTGATATGTAACATGAGGGCCTGGTGCTTGTTGGGGTTTCTGTCCTGCCCTGTTCCCTCAGCTGTTTAATCCCAAAGAAAATCACACAGAGAGTCTACATAATTTATAATCTGATTGACTCATTAGCTCAGGCTTCTTGCTAACTCTTGTAGCTTATATTTACCCATTATTCTTATCTATGTTAGCCACATGGCTCGGTACCTTTCTCAGCGGGGCAGCTCACATCTTGCTTCTTTGGTGATCTGGGCAGGAGTGCTGAGGGAGCTTCCTGCTTCCCAGAATACTCCTGTTCTCATAACCCCACCTCTACTTCCTGTCTGGTTGGCCCACCTATACTTCCTGCCTGGCCAATCAGC
>LOEQ01003585.1:0-30627 GCA_001685075.1 Bramus lutescens | reverse complement strand
ACACACACACACACACACACACACACACACACTATGGCAAGCGAAAGTTTTTGCATAGATGAGCTAAAAGTCAGTGAGACTGATACTCAGTATTAGTCATGAAGTTTAACAGTCCTGTCAGAAAGCAAATAAAACCAAAGGTTTCGAGAACAAAAAGCCAGACAGGGTAGCATGTATGAGGTTTACTGAGCATGTTCCTAGGACCAGTTAAACTTGGGTGTTTCATTTATTTCATCAACAAAATACATACAGAACTGGGCAGATGGTCCAGTGTCTAAGAGCACATACCACTGTGCAGAGGCCCCCAGTTTGGTTCCCAAAACCCAGGACCCACTTTGGACAGTTCACAACCATCTATACGTTATTCCAGCTCCAAAAGCCTATGATGCTTTGGCCTCCAGGAGCACCTACACTTATGCATACACCCCCATATAGATATTTAGGCAAACACATAATTAAAAGATGAAAAAAATATTTTTAAAATACAGACAATAGAAGTATCTACCACACAGTGATGTCAAGAAGTTTTAAAGTATGTGCCTGGCAAGTAAAAAGCTTATACATCTTTTATTTAAAAATAAATTTTATTTATCATTATTATTATGGCTAGTTTTTTTTAATAACATTCTCAGTACTTCATCATTTATCAATATCTTTAAAATCAATTTTACACACTCACTATGAACTATGAGAATACCTTCTTAGAAGTGAAGGACTGTGTCAAAAGGTACGTGTAAAAACTGAAGGAACACTCATTTAAAAGCCTCTGCTAAGTTGCTTTCCAGGAAAACAATCTTAACAGAAAAAAAAATTTCTTATATCCTTGAATAACCAGAATTGCAGGGATGGCATCCCCCGTGTCATTTTCTTAATCATTGGTGAGTCCTGAAGATAAAGATTTTTCATGTCATATCCATCAGAAGTTCTTTTTTTTTTCTCTTTTATTTTGGTTTTTGGATTTTTTGTTTGTTTGGTTGGTTGGTTGGGGTCTTTTGTTTGTTTGTTCATTTGTTTTGGTTTTGCAGTGCTGGAGCCTGAACCTAAGTTTTCACCTTAACTAAGAAAGAAGTATTCCACCACCAAACTATGTCATCTGTTCTTAACCGCTTTTACATTTTATATCGAGAGGGACACCTAGTGATGAGTGGAGAGCAGCCTGGTAGCCCGCCATTCACCCCTCTTCCCCCTTCTACTAGCCTCCTGGATTGCACAGCAAAGGTCAGAAACCGCTCTGTTCCCTAGATTGCACACTGGCACAACTTTATAAACAGTTGGGCTTTGTTTCCCTTTTTCTTTCTGCAAGTCACAGGCTTGTGCTTCCTGGTCCCTAACCGCCGCCTGCTTCTCCTGCAACTTTTTGCTCCTCATAGAGAGAGAGGTCTGTGAGTATTGTACCTTGGGATCTAGCTCCCTCAGAAGGGACGCCAGCTGCAGATTTGCTTCAGTAAAGTCTCCCCTTCACTCTGTCTAACAAGCCTTCCTAGAAACCCCTGGCATGTGGGTGGCATTTGTTTTTAGTTTGTGGCAGAAGGGAAGAAGTAGTTTTGTCCTTGAATATTCTGAATATTATTTCAATGGAAACTGGAAGTGGGTGGAGTGAAACACCTGTGTTCGAATGTGCTCCTTGCCGGGAAGCCAAGCGGGGCTCTCACTCATTAACACTCACTCCTGTCTCTTACAAATTCCAACAACATCTTGTGCTTGGAAACAGGCGGTAAACAACACACATATACGTTACCTTTGATTGCTGCTAAATATCCTCGGAGTTCTCGCTGAAGTCTGGTACCCTCTGCCTGAAAAAACACACAAGTACAGAGATGCTAAACATCTTGTCTATATTTTTCATGCAAATATGAAGAAGTGAAAAGATATGGTTATCATTGCTAGAACCTTGTTTCTGAAAAAAAATCTATGTATGTAAGCACAGACTGAACAAGATGATATGCCCGTTAGTCTCAGTATTTATACAGGTGTTACTCAGAGAAAAAAAAAAGACAAAGAAGATTTTGCTATGTAGAAAGTGGGGTATAGCAGACAGACCATTCATTCTTATGAACCACCAGTAGAAAGACTCCTATATACATCTGCTTTTTAAATTTTTCACACCTGGAAATGGCAAAACCATTTTTATTTCCTCTGTTCAGAATGGTAGCTGGCTGTTGTTAAGTCAGTCTAGTATCCTGTGAAAAGGTGAATGCTGAGGTATGTGACTGAGCCACCAAAAATTTCTGAGAACATACACACTATACACATTTTTTTCAGGATCATGTCATAAACTTGCAAAAAGAACCTTTCCACCTTAAGTTTCATGGGAATAATTATGGCAGTCATATTCTGTCAACAAATCAATCAAATTATTAGGCATATGATTATAAATTATCATCTAATACAAACCTAAAATATCTGAGCAAAATATGTATATCACATACAAATGGCATTTAGCACTAAATACCTATTCAAAGTACTTGGAGATATGAAACATCCATCATCTTTAAATATAGACAGCAATTAATTCAAACAAACTCTGAAAAAAAAGATTTCCCTGAAGACCATGTTTGATTCAAGGTATACCCTACTACCTACCAATGGAATACATAAAGAGTGACGCTGTTTCTTGGTGATCTATGTAATGTGCAGAGAAAGTGTGTATTTGAGTTAATCTTGGGCTAGTTTTTGCAACTCTGCATACTGTCTATATCAGATAAAAGGGTTACTGCATTTCTTGGAGTGAATGAATTTTAATCAGAGTGGTTCCATTCAGAATGGAAGAAGGTGTTAGTCAAGTTCTACATAAGAAACCTCCGTTTCAGTGTATTGACATGGTTCAAATAAACATCCTCAGACTTCCTTGACTGGACAAGTCATCTAGAACCAGAGTGTGAAGGCAAACTGCCAAAAACTAGGAGGAAAATGGGTGAAATTCTAGAACAAGACAGTACAGTAGCAAAGCATTCCACAAAGAAGCTAAGAGGATAAACACAGAAGATGAGGTGGAGAGTAATGAGCTCCCAAAGAAGCCAAAGGACAGAAGCAGAAGGAATGCCAGTACGGAACCTTGAGAAAGGGACTTTCCCCACTAAAATCTAAGTGTAAATATAGGAGACCATTACAACTCCACTTTTAAAGAATCCATAACCCTTAGCCAATCCTGGTCCAAAAGCACATAATGGAAAATTCCGTAAACAATCCCACGTTTTAATTTGTGCCCGGATCTCTCCCCACAAAAATATAAATGAAGGTATCCATGCTGTGCATGCTTCACACCATTTTATCACCACCCTTGCATTCCAATAAACTTTACTTTATCTCATAATAATTCCAAAGTGTGGGAGCACTCACTGTGGTGAATTAGATATGCCAAAGAAAATGAAAGTTCTGAAGACAAGAAAGAAGAAAAATAGCTTGCTGAGGTTGCATGATCTTAGGAGATACAATAAGTCATTGTTAATTTTCTTCTGAGCCTCATCTATAGACATATAGACTACAAATGAGTATAAATGAGAAAAGATGATATATACGGGTTTGATATAATTCATGGTTTCAGAAAATTTAGTCTATATTTTTCTCAAAAGAGGAGAAAGTATTGAAGATTCAAAATATAGACTTGAGAGGTTTTATTATTTCTGATCTATCATAATTCTTTTAATAAAAGTAGTAGTTTCAGCTTTAATAACATCAGAATTGGCGATGGGACTTCTCTTGGGCCACGGAATGTGAGTAGAAGTGCCATGCATTGCTAAGCTGGCAGTCATCATAGAGCCTTGACACGTCTTTCTTTCACCTTGTGTCCCACAGTGTTCCAGATGGGGCTGTTTGTTTGACCAGGGTCCCAGGGTGACAGAAACTCACAATATAGCTCATTTTTACATTTCCAAAAGCGAGAACCATTTTGGCAGAGAGCTGTGGAGATAGCGTGACCTCGGCGGAATGTAGACCAAACTGCCCGATTAACCGAGTCAGTGAGCACTGAGAATGCTGACCTGCAGCGAAGGCAGAAATACAGCAACAAAAGATCCAAAAGAGCTACTGAGTGGAGAAGCATTACTGGAATTTGCAGAAACATTCCGAAAAGAAAACAAACTGGAAATGTTAAGGACAAAGCAAATAGTTAAAAGATAATGGAAGCTTGAACAATGGAAAGAGATGGTACCGGGTTGAGAGAAGCCAAGTTTCACGTCAGAGGTTAGGAGGTTAGAGGGAATCAAGTCTGACTGAGACATTTGATTTTTCCTGAACTGATTTGAATCCAAAGCAATGTGAAGCTGAAAGTTCTAAAAGGTACAGTTAGGAGGATTTCAGTTCCTCACTGTCATGCTTCTCAACCCAGTTGAGTGGAAAATCAGGGCTGCATCAGTGGCTTCTCCAGGACTCATAGAGAAGAATGGCACATGCAGTCATTAGGCCAGAAGTCCACAGATGTCTCTGGATCTCAGATGCTGTCTCTACTGTTTGTGGTTCTCCAGGGTCACAGAGGTGAAGGAAGTCTTACTAACCATGAAAGATGCTTTACTCTCACACTCTCATTCAAGCAGCATGCAGAACTCACTGTGAAAATGGTGGCCATGAGTCACCAGGATTGTTTAGACTATCTGGAAATAGCAAACGAGTAGCAGGAAAGAGCATTCATCTCCTAAACACTCATGGAACAGAGTATGTCAGATGAAGACCACAATTAAGCCACTGCCTTTTCTTTCAAAACTAGAAAGAAATTTAAATTATTCATGCTCCTCTCCATATACTGGATTAATCTTGCCAACAGGAAACAATAATGGTTTTTTTAATGAAGTGAGATTCTCAGAAGAGATTATTTTTTAATGTAACAGTGAGGAAAAGTTCAGGCTGTATAATACTAGCTTAAATAGATGAGTTCAATTTAAGCAGAATCCCAGAGCTAATTTAAATGACTTTCTTCTTTCTCAGTTATTAACAGCTTTAATTTTCCCTATAAGGTCATGTAAATCTTTCAGTAACAACAACATGGAGCTACATCTAAAATTCTGCCAGATCCCAAAATACAAAAAGTTTTGTAGAAAGATTCTTTATCTACAGCATCTCATAGGGTAGGTTCTTGTACGTGCTGAAATTTCTCTACATCATTACTGTGGGTGAACAGTAGATAACTACAATTGTTAGATTCTTCATCTAGATATATCCACCCTCATTTTGTATTCATCTATAATATATGCCAGGATCTCTGTCAGTGTGTGGTCTAGAAGAATTGTTTAATGTTTCTACAACTTGGCTTTTGGCAGCTTTTAAGTGGGAAAGCATAGAGTCATAGCCCACTCCTGTGATTCAGTCCATTCTATAATAGTCCAGCTAGTGGCTGTCCTTCACCATTCTCCTTTCCTGCATACTGATATACTGTAACAGAAGGATACCTTTGCAGCAGCGACATGCTGCTCTTCTGGAAACTGCTTTCCCTTGGTTTGCTTCCAATGTACTGTGTTTTTCCTGTCTTTGTTTTCTCCATTCATTTCTAATGATCCCTTCACTTTCTCCCATGCTCCCTCTGCATCCTCACAGATCCCAAACCTCAACACATGTTCTCTTTGATTTAAGTTGAAGAACTCTTACCCCGCGGCTCAGATTTCATTGAATCTGAAGCTATTCAAAATTCCTCTGAGAACTGTCACTTTAATAACTCAACCATGAATTTTGAACTTACTCTGTGTATAGAAACTACATTTAAATCCCCATATCTGTGGTACTATATGACTTTACTTTTCTTGACTATTTTTATGTATTTCTCTAAAAATTGTATTTAAGATTATTTTTTCACCTCTTGATCACAGTCTTTCAGACCTCATACAAACAGTAAAGAAAAGGAATCTATTATAATGAAGGCATCTGAATTTCTTAGCAATGTTCTTCTTTGGACAAGACCCAGGAAGGATCTGCCACCTACAAAGTCCCCTGTCATGCCAAACATGGTAGTATTGCACATAGCTCCAATGTGAATCAGAAGTTTTGTTTTTCAATTGAATCATTTTCAGTTTGGCAGGAGCTGCCTAATATTTCTCAAGCCCAGCTGGCATACGAGGTTGCACTTTCCCACACACAGCCTAAAGGAGTTATACCACTTTGTCTACCAAATTAAGTTCTCTCATCCCTTCTCCCCATGGGGAAGAAGAAGGCACCCTCTCAAGCAACCTGCTTCTTGCAAGACAGAAAATCTCTTGGACAACATGCAAAGTTTTCATCACAGGGGTTTCAAAAATTAGCAGCCACACACAAGGTACATATGAATTAAAAGACCTCTGCACAGGTCTGAGAATCTATGCCTCACTCAATAAGTCTTGATGAGTCCTGTGGCATCCTGATTCTTTCTCCTGTGTGCAGTTCTCATCAATACACCCCCTAAGGGTCAGACTGAAGTTAAAAATCAAACTAACAGAGAAATACCGCAGTAAGCAGGTCAGCAGTGAATATTTCAAATATCTTCGTTAGTATAAGGAAGTCACGTTTCATGCTTAAACCCATGTGTTTCAAGTTGATTTTCACAATGTTGCCCCAGAGTAACAAAAGTGAATTAATGATTTGCATATCTGTCAGGGAGTGCAGCATTGTGTGGAGTGACTGGTACCCAAACAAGCCTTCAAAACAGTTCCATTCACAAGAGTCTTCAGTACCTTGGACAGCTGCCACTGTCCGGGAAATACCTAATAGGCGAGAAAAAAAAATGCCACTAATTAAATATCATTATATACTCTGGTAGTGACAGGCGGGCTTTCCATGAAGTGAGAGGACGGTAGGAGCTGACATGCCCTTTGGCAGACTTCTAGGTCTTTGACTTCAGAACCAGTATCCACTAAAGTATAATAAAAAGCATTTGAAAAGTAACATTAAAAAATTAAAAATATACGTGGAATTAACCATAGTAAATACCTATACCCCAGGCTGCAAGAGTCAATAAAGAACAACTTTATTAGCTTGGTTTTATCAGAGTTATTTCTTTTCAGAAAAAAAGAAGCCATAGTTTAAGTATTAAGTTGACATGGCTATGAACAAAAATGTGCAGACTTAATGATTCCGTAGGGCACCAGCTAGTCCTAGATCATTTGGGAACTGTTTTTATAGACCACCTTATGCATGACACCCAGGTCTGGGGATATGAATCACTTATCCCTCACTGACCTTAGAAAATAAGATCCAAATATGTTATTAATAAGGTTATGCAGGTCTGAAAATTACCTTAAGGTGACAGGAGCTTAATATCTATTTAAAAATAATAACTATTGAATTATCTTAGTAAATATGACAAATATAATAACTGATTTATCTTTTCAGGTAACTCTTGCTTCAAAAAAAAAAAAAGAAAAACCTTTCTAGCAGATACTCCATAAGAACAAGGGAATGTTCGGCTGAAACATGAGGATTGTGAAGTTCAGGAAGCTGCATAAGTAAGTGTGAGTTGAGTATTTCTCAGGCTCTGCTCAGGGTAGAGATGGACTCAGATCTCAAGGTACAGCTGTAGGAACTCAATCTCATCTTCACTGAGGAAACTGACGTTGTTGGTGTTGGAAAGTTATCATAATTTTTGTACCAGTCCTTCAGCAGAAATCACTTCAGAAAGTTCAAGCTCAGCTAGTGTGTGAATTGGGAAGTATATAGTCTTCATCACTCAGAGGAGATTTCTGCCTAAGCCAACTCAAGAAAGCCATGCAAATACTGAAACAAAAGCACCCTGAAGCAGCACCTTGACTGCAGTGCTCAATGCCATCCTTGAGGACTTAGTCTTAGCAAGCAAAATTGTGGATAAGAGTATCCGTGTGAAATTGGAGGGCAGCAGGCTCTAAAGGCTCATTTAGACAAAGGGCCCAGAACACTGTGGGGCACAAAGTCAAAATGGCCTGTGGCATGTTCAAGAAGCTTATTGCAGGTGTGTTCATTTCAAATTCCCAGTTTTAGTTGCAAAGAAATGACTAAATAAAGTGTCATTCATAGTACTATATACATATATGTATATATTTCACCTATAGAAAATAGTTTACATTAGGCCACCTCTCTAATTAAGAAGTTGTGACCTGGCGTTTAGAAAAGGGCTTTTGTGTGAAGCCCATAGTAATAACGGGTACATGAAACCTGAACCTCAGAAGACAGAACTTCTCAGTGTGATTTCAGATTATTGATCCCATCCATGAGGAAAGGCCTACATGAATTCCCATCATTAACCTTATTAATTTTGCCCTTTGCTGACATTTCTCACTTGAAAATGGTTAAGTTAAAGTCACACATCAAAATTAGAATTGGCTATGATTTATACGAGCTCATGAAAGTTAACTCAATCATAAAACAATGTTAATAAAACGTGCTTATCCCTTTTTAGATTTAAATGAAATTATATTATCAAAGAATTGAGACTTAATGAGGCCTTTATCAGTACTGTCAACAAGTAATGATATCTGGATCCCCATGTGATAAAGTACTCTAGAGTAATGCATGCTACAAGTACCCACAGGGAGCTAGAAATTGAGTGCTCCCTAAGACAAGATTGGGTGTTGCTAAATTGTAAAACAGTATTTTAAAGGCTAACAAGGTGCTGCATCTCTGACACATTGCTCTTACTTCACGTTGAGCACTATATGGCAACAGAAGCCGTCATTAAGAACCATAGTCTAGGGGGTGTAGAGATGATGCAGTGGTTAAGAGTACTAGCTGCTCTTTCAGGGGACCCAGGTTCAATTCCCAGCACCTAAATTGCAGTTCACAACTCTCTGAGATCTGGCACCCTCTTCTGGACACTGCAGACACCAGGCACACAAGTGATACACAGATATTCACACAAGCAAAACATTCATGCACATAAAGCAAAACTAAATAAAAAATAGTAACAGTTATACCCTACATGTGGTCATTACTGCTGCAGAGGGAGAATAAATGTCCTTCAGGGAAATGCTCCCAGATATGTTGTTGAATTCCAGTGGTCATCCCTGCATACAACATATACATGAGCAATGTTAAGATCACTCAGAGTTGGGTATATATATCCTCATATGCTTATACAGATAACAACAATAATTAGGGAAGAGATATGAATTTGTGAGGAAGGTCCAGGACACACAAGGAGTGAGGAGAGGGGCAGGAGTGATGTACATGCCATGCTCATGTGTAAAGTTCACATAAAATACTGAAAATATGAACCCAATTTTCATAACTTAGTTTCTCTAACTGTTTGACTATTCTTTGGCAACCACTAATACTAATTCAGAAGCTCTAAGACAGACAAGAATCAGGAGTGAGTGATATTTTAAATCATAGTTCTGGATCTATGGAGATGACAGGATGGTCATGGAACAGAGAGAGACCAAAGAAAATAACTTATTTTTGCAACTGTCTCTAGTATCTGTGGCCTAATTTTCATGATTAACTTAAAGAATACATAAAATCAGAAATGAAATTAAACATATTTTGTACCTATTGCAAACATAAAAAGCTAATTTAGAGTCATTTGTATGATTTCTCTATTAATTTCCCTTACATAAATTACCTTGAGTTCATAAACATGTGTATTAAAAGCTTGCATAAAAGCTAACCAATGAAGTCATCACAGTTGCCAGTGAGAAACAGCTGGAAGATATGATCTCATGGGTTTCTGACCTTTTATTTAGCATGCACACACATTTGTTGGGAGAGAAAAGAGAGACTTGAGTTGTAAGTTGTCAGGGCATGATTTAGATATCTTTTCAACATTTCTTTAATACCTAGAGCACATTGAGTAGATTAGGGGAGGGCAGGTGAAATCCAAGGAAGCTCAACAGGAGCCTCCCCCCAGCAATAGCTCTCCTCAAATCTTCTTGTTCCATGTCCATTACTGCTCATGTGGATGACAGCTGTACCTACCACATTCTTTCATGCCTAAACTGAATAGTCTTGAAAGCTCTATAAAAACAATTGCTGTGTCAAGGTAAGGAAATACATTAACGAGGAAAAAGAATGTGCCTTGTCTGTCATTCCTCCAGTCACAACATAGCATCTAAAATGCTCCTAAAGCTGCCAGTTATAGTCGAAACTGTGAGCTATCTTCCCAGGGTTCCTAGTAAAAAAAAAACAAAAAAACAAAAAAAAAAGCACAGCATGGAGTCCCAACCAATAGAAATTTACTTCCTCTACTTCTTCACAGGTCTCCAGATCTGGATGCAGGGAGGGAGCCCAAGCTTTTACCAGTTTTGTTTCTCTTAAGCTTAGAAGGAAGGAGCCACGCTCAGTGTATCCTCACAGTGTACATGTATTCCTACATTGTTGGCCTCCTCTCATAATTGCATTGGCCATATTGGGTTAGGACTCACCCACAGGACATCATTTAATCTAATCTACAACTATAACGATATTATCCCAAAACACAGGCACATTCCTAGGTCCTGAAGATTAGCACCCAACATATAGATTTGGCAAAAACAAAGTTCATGATTGAACAGTGTCCTCAATAGAGGCCATTAATATGGGAATACAATTACAAAGTCTGACACTACTGGGTCATTCCTTTATTACAGGAACTTCACCGAATGGCATGGTTCTGCTATTTCTCAACAACCCCATGGCATTTTAGAGTCTTAGAAATGGAGTTTTTCCCTTTTAGAAATGAGAAACTGGGCACAGAAGCAGAAAACTTGCCCCAAATAACATCTATCTAGTAGACAGAAATTTATTGTTTGACTTTAGGGGGTCTGGGCTATATAAGACCTATGTGTGCCCAAGTGCTGAGCTGTAGCTCTCCATCAGCTCTGTGCTACAGGCTGTGAAGAAATGGGAGACGGCAATGAAGGATGTCTAGCAGAGTCAGTTGTTGATCAGCGGGGAAAAGAGAACTGAGGGCACTGGTCCTTGTGTTCTCGCACAGCCCTCAATTATAACTGAAGAGGCCAAATTACTTGTTTATCACTTGATTACTTGCTTTGCTCAGAAGCTCATGATTCCATGGAGTTTAATGATGTAATTTACATAGCATCATGTTTTGATCACATTGCATGGCTTTAACATGTGAGCTCTGGTTCATAGGCTTCTTAGCTGGGTGGGACTGTTGGCTGCCTCCTACTTTGGAAGTTTGTATAGGGTCTTTGGGAATGCTAGTCCTCATAGAGGAGGCATTCAGGTCAGTTTCAGTTCAGTGGGAACTCAGCATCCTGCCCAGCAATCTATACATTTGTTCCTGTGCCCACAGGTAAATGTACCCTTCACCCCTCAATAACAAGACTTCTCTTTTCAACAGAAGGAGACTACTACAGTAAGGCACAACCAATCAAAACCCAAAATTGTGGAGCTCTGTCCTGATAGATATATCTACATAACAATCTCACACCTAAGGGAACATTGTTAGTGTGTGGGGGTGGGGGATAGGTGAGATTATAAGAGCCAAAAGATTAGGGAGTTTGCTGTGAGACTGTGCCTTCTAGTAATGTCAGAAGCTTCACATATAATCTCACCAACATGACTTCCCAAATGTGAGCTGAACAAGCACAGTAACAATGGAAATGCCAAAGTAGATGGGAAAAAGCTCATGAAGCCTCATTTTTACACAAAGAATTATAGCAACCAAGGAACACTGAGAGTGGGAGAAATAATCTTCTCCAGGGAAGAGAACTCCCATAGGTTATCCAATACCAAATGGTCAGGCCTGAAGACAAACATACAAGTAACATTATATTGACTGAGCAAGCTATATCTAGGTATACATATGTATATACATATATGTATGCAATAACAATTGAAAAAAGGTCACAAATTTGAAAAAGATTAAAGGGGCATATTGGAGGGTTTTGAGAGAAGAAAGGGAAGGGAGAAATATTGTAATTATATTATAATCTCAAACATTTTTAAGTAAAATGAATAAATAAAATATAATTTCTTCTAGCCATGCAACCTTGAGCATTTCACTTAACCTGTTTAATTCTGTTCTGCAAAATGAAGGTGATCGCAGGACTTCCTTGAGCAATAACAAAGGCTAATCAGTGAAGTCCATGAAAGTCTTAGCAGAATGTGCCTGGCATGTTTCATGAGTTCAGTATGTGCTCTATGTCACTATCACTGCCCCACTCAGTACCTCTCAAAGGTTCAACTATGCCAAGAGTGAAAGTCTCCTTAATGCTTAATGGAATTAAGATGGCTCAGTGGGTAAAAGTACCAATCCAGCAAGCCTTGCAAGCTAAGTTTGACCCCTGGAATCTAAATAAACAGAGTGGCACACATCTATAATCCCAGCACTCTTATGTTGAGATGGAGGGAGGGACGAGAGAATCACCTGGAAGCTTGCTGGCCAAAACTTAGCAACTTGCGTTCAAAGCTCAGCAACAGATCCAGCCTCAACAAGGGGAAGGCAAGAACCAAATTTTAAAAGTTGTCCTCTGAGTGCCATACCCGTGTTATAGCCATGGATCTCTCTTCTGTAATTAATAAGTAAATGAACTAAATTCTGCTCCATGCCATAATGCAGAATCCTTTCACAAGGAACATACCAAAGTTCCCAAATAACCTCCGTTGGCATTTATAATGCATCCTTGTTTTCATTTGTACTTCTAAGTTTCAAATGCACAGACAAGCTATTTAGAAAGTTTTTATGATTTTAAATATTGCAGTAATAAAGAGTCCAGGGGCACATAGGGGCAATTCATGCAGGTGTAGAGGAAACATATAACAATAGATAAGGGAGACATTAAACGGATCTGAAAATTTACTGGCTGAGGGAACTAGAAAGTATGAATATTAACAGCAGAAAAGTAATTAACCTAATTCCCAAAATGAAAGTTTCTTAGCATATCTTTCATTTTCTCATATATACAGCAAAATGATAATTATGGGTCACTCTGTAAATCAAGTTGATACTGTACTTACAGTTTATAATTGGAAAAGCTCTTCTTGAAGAACATTTCAAAAACAAACACCTTCATCTTTTGTTTGTGGTAGTCCAATGGGGCTTGGAAACTTAAAAATCACAAGCTTCCTTAAAAGACTCATAATCAGCTATGCGTTCATGGTCAAATTCATAGTCAATTAAGGAATTATCATATCTCCTGTCTCTGTGGAAAATCAGACTAGGATTCTATTACAGGGTGACTCTTCAGGGGCACAAGTCAAATGTGTGACTCAGTTCAGTAGCCAAAGTAGAATGCAGGGGATCAGTATTTTTAAAAGATCCCCACCTGATGCTTGTCGGAAACTTTGTGCATTCTTCATTGCATCCATTATGCTATGGGAACATCCATTGACTAGCATCCAGTACACAGTCCTCCACTTAAACACATGCCTGGCTCCAGGTTTCAGACAATTGCCATAGAGATTTCTGGTAAGGCATCTTTTGCTTAGAATGTCACTCCAATGGCAGGGTCAGCAATGGGACTGCAGGGTGACTCCCATCCAGATGAAACAATAGAATAGTTGCAAACCTGAAACTGGCTGCAGCTTACTTACTCAGATTTACAACCATCTCAGATGGTCATCCCACAGACACCTAATTCTCTGCTTGTGGTACCAACATGACACAGTCCTATGCTGGGGGACATTTAGAGAGAAGCTGCCCAACTTTTCTCACAGGTGGACGTTTTGTTTGTTTTATTTTACTCTTCACTCTTGCTCTTTAGGAACCCACCATCCAGCTCCCAAATAAATTACATTTAGAGGCTTATTCTTATTTATGCCAGACCTTAACTGGGCTTATTTCTAGCCAGTTTTTCTTATCGTAAATTTTCCCATCTACCTTTTGCCTCTGGACCTTTGCCTCTTCTTACTTCTGTGTAGCTTACTTTCACTCTTACTCCTGGGTAGCTGGGTGGCTGGGTGGTTGTGTGGCTGTGTGGCTGGGTGGTTGGGTGGCTGGGTGGCTGGGTGGTTGGGTGACTGGCCCCCTGTTGTCCTCCTCTCCTCCTTTTCTTGCTCCTTCCTCTTTCCAGATTTCTCCTATTTATTCTCTTTGCCTGCCAGCCCCATCCATCCTTTCTCATACTTCACTATTGGCTGATCAGCCTTTTAGACGGGCAAGTAATCACAGATTCACAAAGTTAAACAAATGCAGCGTAAACAAAAGTAACACACCTTAAAACAATTTTCTACAACAGGTGGAAGCGGAGATATGTATAATCAGTTTCTTAGTGGATTTTGAAGAATGAGAAACCAAATCCTCTTCAGTTGTCGTGGTTGATATGGGTGGGTAACAGATAATCAAAGACAAGCAACAGACAATGATATATCAAAAGAAGTCTTTAGAGAGTAAAATGAAGAGCCTCTTCTGAGAACAATCTCTTCAACTGGGAACAGGCACCACAGGAAACAATACCAGCAATGATGGTAGAAATGTCTTTAGTCTCGCTGACTGAAATTTCAGTTCATTTTAAAGCTTTCGATTTATAAAGGATAGAATGGTGGGGACAGGGCATACTGTTGGTAATAGAGTAAACACATATGAGTAAGGAGATAAGATGGTCAGGTTATCTAACAACTATGACAAGCTTCTCTTCTCATCTGGCACCATAGACAGCATGGATATGAAGTAGGCCAATCCACCCATACCTATACACATTCATTCTATGCTCCCTCTCATAGGAGCCAATGTTGTTGACAACCGTTTTTATATAATTTTTAAGGACTTTGTCAAGATTACATAACACATACACACACACATGCACACTATAAAACAAACCACTGTGACCTACCTAGGGATCTCACACCTCACCTGTCCTTTCAGGCTCTTTCCAACACATATCCTCCAGACCAGGAGCCCAACGCAAGCCAATAAACCCATCCACTCCTGCAGAGACAGTCTTCACTCAGAACTTAGTGAGCAACTTATTTTGCTACGACTATTGTGAACTGAATACACCTCAAGCAATTAAACAAAGACTCACAGAAAGTTACAGTGCATTTCATGGCACTTAGTATATTATTTGTCCTTTTCAGTAATATCTTTTATATTCTCACTGAGCTTGGAGAGATCAGTTGGGAATTACTGCTGTCAAGAGGAGGCAAAGAAATCACTTACTCTTCTAAGAATATTAATTGTGGTTAGTGTATACTTATACACCAAACTGAAGAAACTATAAGAGAAAATTGTATCTTGAGGATGGAAATCAGTAGCATTGTTTAAAGACTCTGCTTCTTCTGATGATTGATTACACTGTGTCAAAAGAAATACTTCTGTAAACTAAAGTAAAGCTTACCCAAAGCAAGAGTAGTGTCAGATGGCCCATCCCCTTTTCTCCAGTGCCTAAAGATTCAATGCTTATGTGCTCTCAGATATGAATTTCTCTGATGGGCATTTACCTATAGGGAACTTAATCTCAATCTACTACCTGAGACAAGCTGTCCAGCTCCTCCTCAAGTCAATCATCCAATTTGTGTATGCCAGTCCTCCTCCTCCCACCTGGATGTAGACCTGTTGATCATCCCTATGATGAATCAACACATTTTCCTTTGGAAATAAAAGGATTCCATGATCGTCTATGTTTGTCGTCTTAAACAATGTTTCCTTTGCTCTATTTTCTTCCTCTGCTGTAGTCTTATCTTGAGGATTATAGCTCTGCTAAGGAGCAGAACCTGAGAACTGAGCTCTTCAAGTGTCCCCGCCTCATGTACACACACACTGATGGTTTTGCTCCTCACTTACCTGCATTTCCATAGCTCTTGAATTTTTCAAGAAGACAATATAATTTACCTATGTATTGCATTCTGATTTGGTGTGGGATGTAAGGATCTTTAATAGCAGTGACTTTATCTGTTCTCTTCTTGAAGTTTCCTAATGGCCTAGCTCAGCTCCTGTAATATAAAGGCAGCCAAGAAATAGCAATAAATGCTTCAGTACTTGTCACTTCTGTTCTAAATATGCTTCCGCATAATACCACCCATCAAAAACCGACAAATGACCTTGGCAGTTGGCACTAGAGTGAATTGGCTTGAAAGTTGTAACTTTTTGTGGACTAAGGTGATGCTCAATATTATAGTGCTCCTGCTGAAACTAGAGTGAAGGATCTTTCCAGAGATGCTGATCTGCTTACGGAATAACTCACGACAATTGAGTTTTTACGTTAATAGATATCAAGTATAAATTCGGGCAACAGGATTCTCACAATTCTCTCAAAAGTAATTTGCTGATATTAACAGCATACAGATGCTTTGTAATAATGTGTTTTTCTTTCAAAAACAAATGAGCTTTCTCTCCAACACCAAGTATACTTTCATTAATAATTTTATCTTGAGGATTATATATATATATATATATAATGAAATATGATTATATCTACCTGCCATTTATTCCTTCTTTCTAACTTCCCCCATGACCTCCAACACTTTTCCCTCAAAACTTCATTTTCTTCTTCTTTTATTTTGTTGATCATTTACTAAGAAAAAAAAAACACGTGCCAATACGTTCAAGTGGTATTGTTGTGTTTGTGGGAGGTCATCAACCAGAGTACAGGAAATCCACCAGCTGCCATATCCTCAAAAGAGAATAATTCACAATCCCTCAGTCAATGACCAACTGCCAACAGAGACTCAGTAAGGAGTGGACCCATTTATGCCAGAATTGGGGCTGGCTTTATCTTGTATGAGCAACCACTGCTGGTGTGAACTCATGAGTTCAGTAGCCATAGCGTGACCCAAAGAGGACACCTCATAGTAGTCCTCCCCTTCTTCTGGCTCTTATCTACCACTGCCCCATGTCTCTTGAGTGATGGTGTTAAGGGCGATTAGTGCAGATAGCTGACTTAGGACTGAACATTCAGTCTCTCATTTTCAGCATTTGGACAAGTTATGTATCTCTGCACTGATCATTGCCTACCCGATGCATTTTTTTTTAATGCTGGAAAGTAAAGAACAAAACTGGAACTCATAGGCAAGAGAAATATCTGTTTCATAAGTAAAATGGCCTACATTTCATATATAAAAGCAGGTAAGACTCCCGGAAGAGAGAAAACACTGTGTGCCGGCAGATCTTTATAGCACCCATGGTTGTTAGGTTGCTCAGGTTACACTGGCCCACACCATATAGACATCCCTCAGTAGGTATTTTGTTTCCAAAAATGAGGATGAAGGAAGAAACAGTTAGTGACAGCCAAGAGAGGAACTGATGGAGAATGAGAGAGGTGGCTCATAAGAGCAAAGTAAGAAACACGTGCTCCAACGAGGCAAGTAAAACCTGGGAAGTACTTATTAAACCTATGGAATGTTATGGCCGTCACAGAGTATTTCTTTAAGTGACTAAGTCAGAAAGCCTTTCTCTAGGAATATGCCAGTCTAACAGGCATCATCAATACACAGATGAATAGCGGTCACTCAAAAAAGTGGAAAAATAATGCATTTGTGATGTAAACAAGGAACACACTCTGAAAGGATTGGGAAACATCAGGCCAACCATAGTGTAAGAACAGATCTTTTTTTTAAAAAAAAAGGGGGATTTCAGTGTGGACATGGAGGGTCAGGCAAGAACAGGCAGTCGTAAGGGATCAGGTGCACTTGAAGATGGATAAAAAACTTGGATACAAATGGTCTAGTCCCCAAGGGACCCCTCCAGACACACTGACCACAACCTATTCACTGCCTCAGCTACCCCCACTTTAATAGAACAGAGTGACCTGAAATTTGTCTCCGATCATGATCCCTAAAGAGAAAAGGCACGTGCTCGGCTGGCAGGCTGCTGAGTTCTGACACATATTAGAAGGAGAAGTGGGATTAAATCTCAGAGTTTGGCCAAAGAAAGGTTTAGTGTTATGAATGTAAGAGGAAGCCCAAACTTAATTCCAACCACAGATAATTTATGCCTAACAGAGGAGTCTGAATGAAGAGAAGACCAAACAAGTAAAAGTTTTTTCCAAGTCACATAGATAGACAGCCAGGGGAAAACTCAGGGGAGCAGTACATGCAAGAAGTTGGATATTTTCTATTTTAAAAAACATACATGTAGTGAGGCACACTTCTAAACACAGAGAAATTTCTGGTGGAGAGGTTTCTGGAAACGTGCAGAGTAGAACGTATCCCTCCACACTCTATGTCACCCTTTACTACTAGCACTGATGTGAGAGGAAATGCCACCCACCCCACACAGTTTCACATTGTTTTCTGGAACCACAGACCACGTGTTCTCTGTGGGAGATGCCCCATGTCCATACATTTCTGAAAAAGCTTTTTGCTGAAATGTCACCACAGTGAGTGGTACCATTGGAAACCCTGGCAGGTCTTCATCTTGCAATCAGCTATCCTTTCCCTGTGCTTAAAACAGCCTTCCAGGGTGCATCATGAGCACAAAGATAAGCCCAATCAAATGTAAACCTGGGAGTTGCTAAAGGTTGCCATCAGTCCCTTTATCATGTGCCTGTAGCCTCCCACTAAGTAAACATCATGGATTTGGTGGCATGACCTTTCAAATATGTTGACTTCTGTGACTGGACAAAGTTTTACTATACAGTAATCATACAACTTAATTTATTTTCTACATTTCATGGCCATAAGCAAATGATTTCTTTTTCTCAACATGACCTGGAATAATGCTTACTGAGGTAATGTACTCCAAGTAGAAAACAGAAAAAAAGCATGTTCTATAAATAAAAAACCCTGTAATCTGTGCCAGAGCTTGCCTGACTTGAGCGGGCCCTCATCCCAGCACTGAGGATGCTACTCTGACTTCTCTTACTGGCCATGATGGACCAGGGGTAATTAGAGTCAACTCCAGCATGCGGTGGAATTTACTGCTTCACTTCTCTTGAGAATTTTCTAAAACAAAAGAAAAGAAAAGAATATGACTAGTTACAAATAAACTGTCTGGGATATTTAGAGTCAGAGTATGAGGTAGCACAAAAGGCATCTTAAGCAGGAATCTCACCACTAAAAACCAAGAAATTTCATCTTGCTAGACAGTGCTTCTCAACATGTGGGCCATAATAACTCTCTGGAAAACCTCTATCTCCAAAAAATGATTATAATACAATTCATAATAGTAAAATTACAGATATAAAGTAGCAATGAAAATAATGTTACGGTTGGGGCTCACCACAATACGAGGAACTATATTAAAGGGTCACAGCATTTGGAACACTGAGAACCACTGCAGGATAAATACAAACAAACCATGCATTTACACTAATTTTCTAACTCTTAAAGTACAAAAGCAGACTACTCCAATCAGGGTAGTTAAAGGTCATGTCACCAAATCCATAATGTTCACCTAAGAGTATACCACACATGTGTGAAGAAGTGACTAATGGCCTTCATGCTCAGTTCATACT
Organism: Bramus lutescens; assembly: GCA_001685075.1. NCBI lineage: Eukaryota > Metazoa > Chordata > Mammalia > Rodentia > Cricetidae > Bramus > Bramus lutescens. Next base: position 11,425 of record LOEQ01003585.1, on the reverse strand, counting down.
ATATTAACTAACTTTCTAAGACATTAATAATACTTATAATTCAGTATATGTATATATGAATATATATGGGCTTTTAAGTTTAATATAGTGCAGCCATGTGTCAACTCTGTACCATAGGCACTTTTAAACAATCTTTGTTATAAAATTTAATTAGTTGATATTAACCAAGGAATTTTCCTGTTGAAAAGACAACATTAGCCGAAGTGAAGGGAACCAACTCTCTGAAGACACCATACTGGGCAAGGGGGACTCTCAGCTGGTGAGCTGAGTAGGTAGGGGTTCATAATCAGCAGTCCTCCAGAGTGGAAGAAAGGAGAAGGGACAGTGGTATAATTCAGCTACAGCTAGGTCATGGCGTACCACTCTCCAGCAGTGCCACACAGAGGAAGGAGGGATGCAACTTGTGTTAGAAGATTTGATATAAAAAGAAAGTTGTATAAATAAATATTTGAATAGAGATTACTGAGTAACAAGTGTCTCGCTCTCAAAGGAGGTACAAATCTGGGAGGGAAGAAGGTTCAAATTTATCAAGAGGTACTGGCTTGTTTAACAGCTGCAGATTGAGTTGCAGCGCTTCCTCATGTTTTCTACGGGAGTTTATGAAATTGATATTAATTCTACTTTAAGGACCTTGGGTCTCCAGCAGAACAACATGGGCTTAGAACTTTTTTTTAATCAAACTTTAAATCGCAAATTGACTTTTTCTAATGCTTATATTCAATTGCTTATCCCATCTTAGTAATTTGTAGCTGTGGAGTAATGGGCCCATTTTGGTTGTTAAATGTTTAAATAAAGAGTTGACTGCAGTATCCTCTTATTATATTTTAATTGACTACAGAGTCTAAAATGAGAATCTTTCATTTCTCAGATTGGTGATTTGTTGTCGTTGATACTCTTGCCTAAAGATTTATTGATTCTATTGATTGTTCCAAAGATCCAGCTTTTTGTTTATTGTATCTTGCACTGCTTTCTTATTTTCAGAATCATTGATTTATGTTCTTAGTCTTGCTTGTTCAGGTTTATTTTGCACTTCTTCTAATTTCTGGAGGTAAGAACAAGATTAATGATTTGAGATTGTTTCTTGCTCCTATAGTAGGCATTTAATCTTCTAAGTCTCCTTCCAGAGAAAATGCTTTCCTCTTTAAGGCTTATAATGGATCAGATTCTCCAAACAAACGGTCTTCATTCTACTCCAACAGCCTCACTCTAGAGTGCTAATGCTGACTAAAATTTTCCTGTGCAAACCATAGGACCTAGAAAGACCTTCGTTCCATTCATTCTTCCTAAAATGCAAGCACATGTGCAACCTACTTTAGCAAGATGTGCACCTTCTGTTGTCATGGCAACCTGCAGGCCTTGGGCACTCTGTTTCAGCACTTGGTAGCATGCGCATTACAGACAAGTCCTTTCCACTGGCCAGATCCCATGTATGTGACAGAACAGCCACAGTATTACCAACAAAGCCCTTCCATATGTCAAGGTGCTAAAACTAGTGACTGCCCATAGTGTTATAAGGCTGGAGAACTAACCAGAGAAAGCAGCAGAAAACTCTGTATGAGCGATGTATCGATTGTGCCAATGTACAGGGCCTCCATGTACTGTCCTGGACCAGGATCATTGACACTACTTAGGAGTGTGTCAGAAATGCATTCTTAATGCTGTCTCCAGACCTATGAAAATCCAAACTCTGGGATTTAACCCAGGGATATATGCTGTGCTAAGGACTTTCAGGGGGTTCTGAAAGAGCCAAGTTCTGACTGACATTGCTCTGGTAAACATACAACTCAACAAATGAGGGTCTTAATCTAACTCTAGAAGGTTTCATGACCAGAAAGGAATATTTGTTGTCTGACTGAGATTCATTAGGCTGTGATTTAGAACCAGATCATTATGCAATACAGACCAGATGGGGTCATGTTTAATCATGGGAGAGGCTAGCTCAAAAAAAAAAGTCATTGTTCATATTTAATGAAAGGCGAATGAATGCACAAACATGTATACATTAAGGCTTATTGTTAGAAAAATGATCCAAAGACATATGCTAGGCCTAGCTACTTAACCAAACTGCCAGCGTTTCAGAACAGAAGTATAATTTACCATAATAAAATGGTAAGTTTTAATTCCTATGTCAGCACACAGGGCACTATACTTTCCATTTATGTGTCTTTAAAAATGTATCTTCTAATTATTTTGAGGGGGGAGGGTTTGAGACAGGGTTTCTCTGTGAAACAGTTCTGGCTGTTCCAGAACTGTAGACAAAGCTGGCCACAAACTCACAGAGATCTGGCTGCCTCTGCCTCCCAAGTGCTGGGATTAAAGGCATGCATCCCCACTGCCTGACTATATATGATGACATTTTTTCTTTGAATATGTCATAAATGTATCTTCATAGATACAAATAATAAACATCTTTTTCATCTAAGAACTGGAAATAAGCTCTAAGGAATAAAAGGTCTAAGGATTGTTTTTTCTCATACTTCCTAAGATCTCTTTAATTATTTAAGCATATTTAAGCAGGTTTTGCCTACCAAGATCAGTACAGACATCTCAAAGTTGCTAACAAATCCCCCTGGAAATTACAGTTTTCCTCTAACAGGCAATACATTAAGAGGTTGATGTGAATTGTCCACATATTTAAAACAATCTTAGAGTTCCCAAATGTGCAAAATTAATTAATAAAAGTGTAGCATTCAAAAACTTCAATGCTTAGCATTTTAGCACAGCATTTGTAGTGCTAGTCAGATTTTGCAAATACAAAATCAGTAAGTCTGTGTGTAGATTTAACATATGCATACGTTTTTATGAGTACTTGAACTAACACCTTTACAAGGTATGAAGGAGCAGCAAAGTTTAGTAGGGTTGAAAAGAATCTCATTGTTCTGAGAAATGGGGTTCTTGCTATACACCTTGGTCTCCTAGTATCAAGTGCTCTTGGGCAAGGTGATCTTTAACTTCCCTAGGCCTGAGGTTCCCCATCTTTAAGATGAGGACCAACAGCTAACCTAATGGTCATGCCTTGTTCCTTAAATCATATCATATTTGCATTCATACTTGAATTGAATGTATCCTACTGAGGCCTAGGTATCCTTCACATACAATGTAGCATGCTTTCCCATGTCATTCAGATTTTGCACATCCATGTCCTAAAATATTTGTATGCAAACATTTTATAAAATGACACTTCTTTGGACATGGACTATGAGTGCAAACCAGTTAAGACCTGAGCTGGTAACTGGATAGCTGCTACCTAATTACAGACACCCAAAAATAACTCATTTGCAAATATATTCAAAAACAGTAACCAAGCCATAGTTCCCAGATCTCTGGTTTTCAGTTATACAGTAGCAAAGTGTAAATTAGAGGGGTGAGTATTGTTTTCACAGTGTGCTATCCTTTCTCTTTATTATAGAAGAAATACTAACTGAAACGTCATGAAAATAATGCATTCAAACTATTATTGTACATAGAAATTGAAGAAATCTTTGGTTCAAATAAATAATTCTTATCTATGAGATGTGAGAAAGTATTTCCCCACGCACAAATGTTAACAAAAAAAAAACTAAAATAAAATATTCAACACATTAGGGATCTCCTTGCTAGTTATCCTAATTGTATATTTTAGGCTTTCTTCATTCAATGTTTCCTTCCTTTTATTAGGAACTTGAGTAAATATTTGACTTTTACTATGATTTTGCTTTTGTTCTAGTCCCTAAATGCTTTACAAACATATTTCCTCATCTATGTATCCTAGGCTGCATAGTTCTAAATTGCAGAGATGAATTCAATGCAGTTGTCTCTTTGTAGCACTGGTGACCCTAGGTAATTTTGTTCCTCACTGACAGAAAACAAAATTTCCATTTTAAAAGTCACTGTGGCAATAAAAACTAAATGAGTAAAAGAAAAAAAAAAAGAATCAGCAAACGTGTTCATCTTCAGAGTAAAACTTCAGGCCCTCTGGAGGTAAAAGGGTAAAACATGATCTGTGGCTCAGGGAAGCCAGCAGTTACCAGGGAAGCCTAGCAGCCAGAGTCTGCAACTGCAGCTGAAATGATGTTCAAGGTCCCAGGGTTTTTTATTCTTCTTGGTGTACAGGTTGAGTATCTCTACTCAGAACATCTAACATCTGAAAGACTATGAAATGGAAACTTTTAAAGTTCTGAATTCAGAAGTATTTTAGATTTTGGATTTTGGATTTTCAGATAAATGATGTTCAACAAGTAAAATCTATAAAAATATTTTCAAATTTATGAGTCCCCAAGATCTGAAACACACCTGGTCCTAAGCATTGCACCAAAAGCAGACACCCTGGAGCGTGGCTGAGAAGGAAGCAGGAACGACCTGCGCCGTGGCCCTTCACAGAGGAAATGGAAACACATGAAACCTGGTTCTCTCTTCCAGCGTTTGGAATCCTGCTGTGGAATCTGACCTGGATGACTGTGCTCACACCTGCTATCACCTAGATGATGTGATCTGACAGCTGCCAACGTGGGTCCCAGCAACCCACTGGTTCTTTTGCTATCCTAGCAGATTTGCCAGAGGTGAGCTTATTAGCAGGAAGGGTGAGTTTATTAGGCAGGAAAAAAGAAATGTCAAGGTCCCTCCTCCCACCGAGGGTTTTTCTCCACTTAGTAAAGGGTCCAACAGCAGGCAGCCAGGTGCACTGAAAATAATTGGTGCCCACACCAATTAATTTTACTTGTTACAAACTCAAAAAGTCCAGGAAAGGGAAAACGACCCCTGGAGAGGGAGGATTAACATCAGATCTCAGATTGTGTTGCTTCCTGCTGGATTAGCTCTCATCACTGAAAATTCCAAACTTTATAGGTGAGTTCACTGATTCTGTTTGCTGTTCTACCCTCCTTTCTCCTTCCTCTTTATACTAATTAAGCAGTTTGAAATCTGGGTCACAAAACTACAAGTGGAGTCCAACAGAGCAATAGGACCACACATACAGACCTTTCATACAGTCTGTCTCAAGCAAACCATCTTATACATCTTATAGAAAAAGTGACAAGATTAAAATAAAAGTGGGGCTGAAATAAATTAAATCTGAGCTCCAACCAAAGACCCAGGACAGAACTCGTGCAACCATAGTAGAGACACACCAACAACCATGTTTATTCCAACACAGACTAGTGAGACACACCAACAACTATGTTTATTCCAACACAGACTAGTAGAGGCACACCAACAACTGTGTTTATTCCAACACAGACTAGTAGAGACATATGAGCAACTATGAGGATGTCTATGTTAGAGACTTTTTAAAACATTTATTGTCACATGACCACCGTATATAAATAAAAATTCAATTTATAATCTACTGTCAATACACCATTAAGTGATTGAAAAATACATATTTGTTGGAATAACATGAACTCTAGGCTGTCTAGGTTAGACAGTGCCTCTGGGAGTCTGTCTTTGGGTAATAAGTCACCAGGATACAACATTAAGAATACTAGACTTTGTAGAAATGACTGCAGTCTTGGTAGGCCATTTGCTCCTGAACACCAAACACCCCCTTTCCAGCACACACAACAGATGTGAATTAAAAAATCTGTTATTCAGATTTTCCTTCTGTTTGTTTGTTTGTTTGAGACAGGGTTTCCCTGTGAAGCTTTGGTGCCTGTCCTGGCACTATCTCTAGTAGACCAGGCTGACCTCGAACTCACAGAGATCCGCCTGCCTCTGCCTCCGGAGTGCTGGGATTAAAGGCATGCCCCACCAGGGCCTGGCCAGATTTTCTTTTTTTAACCACTGTGATCAAATACTTGAGAGGGAAAAGATACTAAGTAAGGATTTAAGCTCGTTGTTCCAACTGTTTCAGAACATGGTAGCTGGTTCTAGTGTTTCTAGGCTATGGTGAGGCAGAATGGCAAAGCAGAAGTAGGCAGAGAAACAAAGTTGCTCACTTCATGGAGACCAGAAAACAAAGAAGAATGCCTGAACATTAAATAAAGGCTTACTTCTCCCTTTATTCCCTCTAGGCCTCCAATTTGCTGATATCACTCCATTCAGAAGGCTTCCTTTCTCTTAAGAAATAGCCTCAAAACACCGATGCACATTAAATAAAAATAAATAAAAAAAAACTAACCCCTCTCCTTACTCCCCTCTCTTCTCCTTCTCCTTCCTTCTCTGCCTCTAATACACAGAGAAGAACAAGGCATCATCTGTCTCCACTCCATGATAAAGACTGTAAAACAACTCTTTCTGAATTCAATAGGAAGCATCAAGAAAAACATGTAGAAATGTGATGCTTTAATATAAAAATATTTTCAAAATGAAACCAATGTGATTCTCAAAGACTCAAGAAACTGTGTGCCCCCTGTCCAGTCTACATCATTATTATAAAGTAAAATTGTTCTTTACAGTTTACCAACTTTCTGAGTTTTACCCAGATTTTCAATCAGTTATTATTCTCAAGTGAGCCAATGCACAAGCTTTCAAGGGTGATTATCAGCTCATTGCCCCATCACATTTGAGAAGTGTGTGCAGTGACAAGAACTGAGGGGGAACAGGGCAGTGGTGGACATGACTTTAATCCCAGCACTCAGGAGGCAGAGGCAGGCAGATCTCTGAGTTCAAGGCTAGCCTGGCTTACAGAGTGAGTTCCAGGACAGCCAGGGCTACACAGAGAAACCTTGCCTTGAAAAAAAAATGGAGGTGGAACAGCAAAGTGAAGCTACCCCAGATTTTTCTCCAAGAGGCATAAACCATTTATCTAATGTAATTGATGACATAACAAACTATACTTTTCTCTAGTATCTTAGACTAGAAAAGTTAGAGGACAGTGATCTATAAGTTTCCTTGTGGAGTGCTATTCTAGTTCAGGAAATGTGGGAGAACGGTGCAAAGGAAAAACATGTTGACACATAGAATCTACTGTCCTGGGGGACAATAGATACAATTTATGCAATGGGCCCATATTTACCGTATCTACACATACACACACATGAGGGGTTGCATATGTGTATGTGTGGAGGCAGAAGGACAACCTAAGGTACCATCCTCAGAAATACCATCAAGTCTTCTGAGACAGGTCTCTCTTTGGCCTGAAGCTCACCTATTAGGATAGACTTGGCAGACAAAAAACCCTAGGGATTCCCATGTCTCTGTCTCCCTCATCCTGGGATTATATGTGTGTACCATCATGTCCTGTATTTTCATACATGTGATAAAAGTTAGACTCACCTCCTCTTGCTTGTTAGGTAAGCACTTTGCTGATGGAGTCATCTCCCCAACCGCAAAATGCATAGTCTTAAGCACACACTAACTGATATCATTTGATAGACTGTGTAATGCCTTTCTAGGATTCTGAGGAAAATGGAGTGCCCAAAACACCATCTTTTCATTAGCGTAGCCATTTCATTGAAAAGGCCAAGAAAAGCAAAATATAATATCCTAAAACTATACTCCAAACTTGCTGTCATTGCATAAAATACAGAACTCTTGAGTATCATCCTCACAGTGTTATTCCACTTTCTATTGCCAGCAACACAGGATCACAGACTAAGTACAGTATAAAGACCTGAGATTTACTTTAGCTTGTACTTCTTGGGTACATGGGGTAATGACAGGCTTACTAGCAGAGACCAGAGGCAGCTCAGAGTCACATGACAAGAGTCAGAAAGCATGTATCTCTGGTCTCTATCCATCTTCTTATAAATCCACCGGAATGACTTTTCCTAATCTTAACCACTTCTTAAAGGCCTTGCCTCTAAACACCATAGTAGACTAAATTGAGACCTTAAAACTTCACAGTGGGGATTAACTTCTAACACAGGAGCTTTGGGAGTGATCCAAACCACACCAAACATGAAAACACAAACAGTTCTTCCTGCTGCAGAAACTTAGAAGCTGGACTCACCTCTTGCCGTTTGAAGTTCTGGACATATTCTTCAAATTGTTCATCTTTCGTTTCATCGGCTTTTCCCAGCTTCTGGAGGACCTAGTTTGGGACCAAAACAAAATAATTTGATTTAACAGTGTTTCTAGAGCAGGACCACGAGCTTGTTTAGTAGACACTACTGCTGTTCTCTAAGGGGTCCGAGCAGAAGCCATCCTCAATGCTCTTGGTGGCTTTGGAGCTGAATAGACTTGAACTGTGTGATTTTGAGCAAGCACCAAGGTAGCCGTGCATTTGTTTTCTTACATATGAATTCCTCTAGGAGCCTATGCATAACTTTAAGACTGAAGCTAAGCTCTACATGTCATTTTGTCCCCAGAAGCTAGCAAAATGCATGATGTACAATGGGTGCCCAGCTATGTGTTAGTGAAGCAAAGCTATATGGACTGAAGTGTGCCTTCTAGTGATAGCATTCAATTTTCCTGACCCTGTTCTGATATATTCTTAATTCAATGAACATTCAAAGTGGCCATGGTTATACAATTATTTTATAACACCATGGTAACCATTGGATACACAGAAATATAAAACAAATAAATCAGGTTTCAGAATTTAGCCTAGAAACATCTGAGAGTCTAGTAGAATATAAGGTATGTTAACAAAAACAAAGCAGAGTTAATGTACTATAAGCAATATAAGGATGTTATAGAGTGTTGTAACAATATCTGTAGAGCCAAAGGCTTCAGAAAATACTCTGTGGAGATTGTTTTTAATCTGTTGTGAGGAATTCCAACTGACAAGAATTTGGCAGAGTTCATTCCAGACAATGAAGGAGGGTCTAAGCAAATTCACAGGAAGAATGATTATGTCTAGAACACAAGGACAACTTGCCGAGGGTAAGATTTCTTAAAGACACAGGAAGTAGCATGAGGATGAAGCAGAGAGAGCATGAGTGCTACAGTATTGTTCACTATTTGCCATCATTATCCTTATATCTCAGTGTTTAAACACTGACTTCTTCAAGAATATGGAAACTCTATAAGCATTGTCTTCTAGAAATTCACCTTGTGACATCCTATGGCATCATCAAACATCACTAAAACCTCTATACAAAGATCCACATTCATCAAAACACTTGAGATTGATGACTGGAGGGAGCTCAACTTGAATTCAGAGTCTTATTTTTGTTATTATTATTGATTCAGAGATAAAGAAAAGCAATGGAAGTCACACTTGCAACAGAAGCAAACTTGAACAACCAAGGGAGTCTCAGGTTCTCATCTTCTCCTGTGTTTTCTAAATCTCAGGGTTTTAAGACGATTTTTTTGACTTTATGGTTGTTTTAACTTTTGTCTCATCATTTAAAAAATGTTTTAGAGAGAAATCTATCAAATTACCTATGGCTACTCAAATACAGACACACACACAGACATGTGTACAGGCATGCACAAGCCTAAAGGTGATGAGGGAAGGCAGCTGGCATGTACCACCCAGTGTTCCCCTAGCTCTCAAAGTCCACAAACCCAACCCTCTTCAGACACTTTATATTACAGGACTTGCTAGGTTGAGTTAACCCCCCATCTGTTGACAGCAGCATGCAGGCAAGGGATGCTACCAGTCTCTTCTGAGCAAGAGGAGCTGTCAAATGATCAGCTCTACAACCTGCTAGAGCAGTGAACAGGCACTTCTGTCCTGGCCGTAAGAAAAGAACACTTAAATATGTATTTCACACCCTCTATGAACCTGAAATTGCAGAGGTAATTGACCATTACTCTCATCCTCAAGACAATTTTGTGTGGCACCTATTTTACCCATTTGACATCTGAAAGATTAGGACCACATAGATAAGTAAGTTACCTCTTAGAAACTTTAAGGAAACTCACCTTTGGGTAATGTCTCTGTCATCACTAGTATGGTCTTTTCCTTCTCAAGGAAAGTAGGTAAGACCTACATATCAAATCTAATATTCCTATTTTTGTGGATAAAATATATTAAGGCCACTGGGCTCTAAGAAGCACGTGTCTTGCTCATACTCTCCCTCCTTCCTCTCTTCAACTGGACCTTAGGAGCTCCAATGTGGGTCTCTGTCTCTGTTTCCATCTGTTGTTGAACGAAGGTTCTATAGTGTAGTCATCAGTCTGACTATAGGACAAGACCAGTTCAGTCACCCTCTCTATTGCTTAGGGTCTTAGAAGTCAAGACCATGAGGGGTTCACTCACTGAGACAATGTGCTGAGCTAATGGGAGCTCATCAACTCCAACTAGACTGGCCATAAACGAGCATGGGATCAAATGTGATCCTTTGAATGTGTTTTGCCAGTTGGGGCAGACTGAGGGGCCAATGACAATGGCACCGGGATTTGTCTCTACGGCATGTACTGGCTTTGGGGGATCTTATTCTCTTTGGAAGTATACCTTGCTCGACCTGGATGTAGTGGGGAGAGCCTTGGACTTTCCACAGGGCAGGGTGCCTTGCCCTCTCTTAAGATTGGAGGGGAGAGAGGGGGAAGGGTATAGAGGAAGTGGGAGCAGGGGAGGAAGTGGTAATTTGGATTGATATTTTTTAAAGCAATAAAATAAAAAAATAAAGTATTTTGTTGATAATTTTTGCATTTTTGTTCTCCAGAGGGGAAGGGGAGAAGCACGTGTCTTACTAGCTATATGACTGCAATAGTGGGAAGATCAGACTCCTGCTTGAAGCTCTTCACTGATATTTCAAATCATGGTTCCTCATATCTCGTGTTTTAAGAATAATGTGATATAAATGAGACGAGGCTAGAAAACAACCATGAAACAGCTCCTCGTGTAAAAAGTGTTTTCAACTTGACAGTGTCATTGCAAATGACTGCATACACAGAACTCTCAGTTGCAGTGGTCCTGGATCTTGGTTCTGGGCACATGCAGCAGCAGCATCCACAGAAGAGAGCGAGGAAGGAAGGAGGGACAGGGAAGCTAACCTTTCCCAGGAACATTTTTACTCTAGTGGCCACCCTGCGACCTGGTGCCCTTTATTTCAACTGACCCTGAAAACAGCCTATGCATCCTTGAGCTGATGAATAAGCTGAGACTTACAGAAAAGAATACCTGTGCAAAATCACTTCCTTTGTAAGTATCATATCCCATTCCCTACAATGCCTTTACCATAAAAATAATATCACTCCAAGGCGACACTGTAAAATGGAGACTTAGAATACCAATCCTGGAATATCAGTGCCAAACTTGTTTAGATTTCAGACTTAATGTGCTTCAAGGAAGTGATCTCCATGACAGGTCCTGAATAGTTTGCCTAAAGTCCCTCAGTAGAACCCCATTATGGGTTCCCTAATTCATCATGAACCAAATCTGAATTTCTTGTGATGGGTGACAAAGTTGCAATGTCCCCTGACATTATGTACAGAAGCAATGTTTGTTCTACAAGCTGCCATGTTGCAGTGCTCAGAAATCCTGACTTTTCACAACATTGAGACCTGATCAATCTACATGTAACCTTAGAACAGTTATTAAACTTATTATTTGGGCATGAATGAAACACATTGGCCATTTGTATTTTTTTCTGTTTACTGAAAATGATTTTTTTCT
>LOEQ01003584.1:128894-154325 GCA_001685075.1 Bramus lutescens | reverse complement strand
GCCGTGCAGGAGCCGGGTGGGACGAAAAGCAGCCCACTGCTCCTTATCACTACACACCAAGGCTTTTTTTCCCCCTATTTCTCGTGTGTGTGATATAAGATCTGCGCTGAAGTCTATTGGTGGTGGTGGGCTAGCTTCCACTGGAGATAACTCAATTGCCCCAGCACCAATTGCTGAAAATCTGTTGTGAGACAACGGATAATTCTCATCGGTTGAAACTATTTGCTGAGTTCACTTTTCTTTATTTTAAGAAACAACAGCTTTGAAGCTGGACCTGCGAGCTGTTATTTCAGTTACACTGCTTGAAGTTCTGGGATCCCAGAAGCCATGTCTAGGAAAGCGGTAAGCTAATACTATCCGAGGCTCCGTCTCATACCCACTTGCTAGGATATGTAAGAGGTCAGTGTGAGAACTCACACTCCCCTCACATGTGAGGGCTCTTCTCTCAGCTTCTGGAGGGTTACTTCCATGGTTTGCTTGTTGTCCTGACGTCTGTTTTTTTTTCCATAAATTATGATAGAATGAAGAACATTAGATATTAAAGCTCTACCATGAAGTCACCCATTCCATAAAGTCATACAACATGTCTGAGAGACAGAACAGGGACCAACTCACATACAAAACATGGTCTAGTATAAAGCAGACAACAGTAGGTCTTACCTACCTGTGAGTTCCTGCCGTTTTTCTCAAGGTGTTCTTAAGAGTACGTATTCCATTCACAGGGGATAACTTTCCACAGCTTTTTGAGATAATTAAGTCATTCTACTTGTTATGTTCATCTTTGTTGTGGTGGCAGTTGTGTTGTTGTTTGGTTTTTCAAGACAAGGTTTCTCTGTGTGGCTCCGGCTGTCCTGGAACTTACTCTTTGGACCAGACTGACTCAGAGATCCATATGCCTGACTTCTGAATGAGGCAACTCAGGCTCTGCCTGAGGGACCTGCATAGTAGCAGAACCTGCATGAAGCAGGTAGAATTCAGGGAGTTTTATCAAAAAGTTGGAGTTGAAAAGACAGCCTTTTATCTGTGAAATGGGCTAATAGCATAATAAACTCAAATAGAAATGAAAGTTTTTCAGTTCAATAGGGTTAATTGAGATAACGTTTTGTAAAGCTTGTTACATTTCCAAATATCCACCATTCAAATGGGGATATTTAATTATTAATGGTAGTTATTAATAGACACTTGGCTAGAATAGGCTTCAATTTCCACAGCTGTTGGGGGCTTGCTGATTTGTACTCATGGAAAATATCATAGGCTAGTAACTGTTTTTCCTAGTAGTGACCAAATTGTGAATTTCCAAATTAAATAAGACACAAAAAATTGAGAAGATGGCTAGACTTAATGCTTCGTATAATTGCTTTAGCAGTTATTTTTCAACAGAAGCACTATTACATTTGGCTGTGTTTCTGTGACAATGTGGTGAGTGAAGACATCAACAGACAGCACGCACATACTCAGGGAAACACCCTCCAAATGTTAAGTGTTGCTGGAAAAAAAATCAGACTTCTGGAGAGCCAAGAAAAATAGACAGAAAGGAAGGAAAGGAGAGAGAGAGAGAGAGAGAAAGGAAGGAAGAGGTATTCCCAAGTCCTTAGCCTGTGCTATCACAATCATAATTTAGGTGAGTTTGGAGTTCCCAGCCCTTGCATTTCTTTGGTGAGGAGCCTGCAGAGCTGCGCAAGGGGGATCTGGTGAGGAGTATCATGGTCGAGTAGAGGCTATGCATGTGTGCAGCACGTATTCTTCCTTTGGTTGTGGATAGACGCACACGGCTTCCTCTTGCTGGCTCATTCTATTTCTGTGAGTGCACAGAAAGTGTAACCTCTACAGAAGCCAGCTGTCAGACCCTATGTGCCTTCTAAAGGGTATCGATTTAGAAGCAGAAAATGCTGCCACCTTGGACAATGCAGTGAGCTTCTCCACTTTGCAAACTGGCTGCTTCTGCAGCAGGCCACCTTGCACTGTTTCTGGAATCACAAGTGAAGTAGGAAGGGATGGGGTGGGGCGGGTTGTCATGGTTACAGTGACAAAAAGATGTAGCGGGTGGAAGCCAGAGTCTTAAACACGCTACAGTACAGAGCAACAGAGCACATTCTGAACTTGGAAGAAGTGTTCCAGAGCCTGTACTGCACCTGAATGTCTGGCTTGACATCCATCTGGCTTGTAACTTGTCCCTGCTTAAAATAAAATGGCAGAGTGGGTTTTGCAGTATAGAATATCTCTTACATATTTTAATGTTCAGTGTTCAGCATCCACCCACACACCAGCTTCTTAGTTGTATTGTGCAGCATATAGCCCCCCGAAAGAACTATAATCTTAGACTCTTGACCCCCGACTTCTTTACACAAAGAAAGCAAGAGCAGACTGATGCTTTCTAGTATTTTTAGTACATTTACATATAAAACAAACATACATTTGCTTTCTCTTTATTGTTCCTTCCTGCTCCAAAGAAGACATACTTTCATACTTAATACTACTGCAATTTTATGTAGAGGGAAGTTCTACAAACCATGAATTCTAGATTTAAAGAATGATCATGGTAAAGAAGCATTGTTGCGGAGAATTACGTAGGAGCTAATTAGTGCTTGCATGCTAGCTAGCACATACAGAATCATCCAAAGAAACATGCTGTGAGTCTGAGTCATTACCTGGGGACGTCATCTCAGTAACTTCTGTGTCCCTCTGTTAAAGTGGAAGGCTTCCTTGGACTCTCTTTCTGTGAGTTGTACCAGCAAGACCATCTCTGTGCCTGTCATTTCAGATGGAGTTTAGTGACTGCTTCAGTCTGGCCTGTCCTCACAGCCCTCGCCCAGGAGACTTGATTGAAGTGTTCCGCCCTGGCTATCAGCACTGGGCACTGTACTTGGGTGATGGTTATGTTATCAACATTGCACCTATGGGTAAGATTTGTTCCCAGGGGCCTCTGCGAGCTTTGTGGTTATTTGAAATGAGAAGGGATCATGAACAAAATCATAAAGCAGATAAAATATAGAAACTAAATACAATGAATTTAGAAAATGATATTCAAAAACCAAGACATCATTTTAAAGATTGCACAAACATAGCCAGGCAGTGGTGGTGCATGCCTTTAATCCCAGCACTCAGGAGGCAGAGGCAAGTGGATTTCTGTGAGTTCGAGGGCCAGGACAGGCTCCAAAGCTACACAGAGAAATCCTGTCTCAAAAAAAAAAAAATCCGCAGACTAAGTTACATAAAATTAAAAGAAACCCCTATATTAAAAAAAATCCTACTTACAAATCAATGACTGAGGATGACATTGGCCGCAAACATAGCTAAGTTCTTTGTCCTTATGTCTCACACAAGTGGGTGGTTTTGATTAACTTGGCAGCTATTAATAGGTTGTACAGTATGTGCTGAATGCTAGTGTAGGCCCCGGGGCTACACAGCTGTATAGACAGCTCCACAGTGGTGCTCACATTTTCACAGACAGAGGGAGAGAACAAGAGCAAATTATAGACGTGTTAGGAAGGATGTGGAAAAATAGGTGAAGAAGGTGGTTTGTGAAGTGCTGAACATGGGAAGATGGGAGGCGGGGGTGGTGGTGCTGCCATTAGAAAACTTCAGCAGCGAAGCAGCCAGGGAAGTGGAGCTTCAAAGAGATGAGAAAAGCAGCTCCTGGCGAACCTGGGAAATTGGTGCCTCCGAGGAGAGACAGCAGCGAACACCATGATCCCAAGGCACAGTTTGGAAAGTTTGGAAACACTTGACATAAGAAGAGAAGAAAAATTTCAACTTTGTATTCGCCTGCAGGTTAGAGACAAAGATTGACCGATTTTGTGCCCATCTCATTAGAAAAGGATAAAATGACAGCACCCTATGGAGACAGAGACAGTGAAATTAGTACAAATAAATACATTTCCGATGGAAACAGAGAGCGTTCCATTCACAAGACAGCTGAGCAGTGTGCGTTAAGAGTCTTAGAAGATTTCTTAAGCTCTGTATCTAATTTTGCTTACGGGAGTCTGGGGAAACATTTAGACCTGTGGACAAATTTCATTTCTAATGGTTTAAAAACGAGACAATAGCTTAATTTTCCATGGGAGAGGGGGCCTGGCTAAGCACATTAGGAGTTAGCCGCTAGGTATTAGGTAACTGTGTTTGTTAGAATTCTCTAGTGTATGTAACGGAAATTAGGCTATCACTAGCCGTAGCAAACAAGCAAAGAGACAAGTCCATGGCTTCCTGGGAGGAGACATCAGAAAGGGTGGAGCTGGCCTCAGAAGTTTCCAGGAATCTGGGCACGTCTAGGAATGTCATCACATTAGGACCTTCAGATTCAGATGTCGCTTCCCTTTCCTGGGTGGTGGCGTCATTCCCCTGACTTTGTCACAAACGGAGACTCGTGTTCTTAGAGTTTCTGACTCAACAGGAAAGAGCGAATCTGTTCTCCATTTGTTGGAGTTTAGAAATCATGGAGAATGAGTCTTAATTGGTCCATTGTGAGCCACAATGCCATTTCTGGAGAATACGATGTAATACAGTGATTGGTTCTGACAGTCATTTGGGGGAAGAAATAGGCAATGGTGAAATGGGTGCCAAAGTCACTAAAATAGCCATTTTAAAAGCACATTTGTGGACTTGTTTAACGACTTAAGAAATAGTCTTAATATATTATTTAAAAATTTCTAGTTCAAGTACAATGTGTGACATCATACCCCACTTAAGAAGAATTCAATGTATATCCGTGTATGCAACATCTGTTTGCATACACAGCGAATGTCTACAGTATTAACTGATGCCTGCTGCTCTGTTGGGGAGACCAATCGTCACAAGAATATGATGCCCATGCCCGGCATGTAGGCTCATGTAGGAAGAGACCAGGTCCTGGCACTAGACCAAGCCATGAGGAGTCATCTTAGTCTCTGTTACTGACATGACAGGATCAGCTACAAAGCTCCCTGGGCGTGTAGGCAATGCCCACCAATAGAGATATCTACGATAATACGGAGGATTGCGCAGGCAGCGAAGACATAGCATGGGGCTCCATCCATGTGCAGTGTCTACTGAAGTTAGCTTTGGGTTTAGAACTTTAGTTTGCTGGTCAGACGAAATGACAGATGAAAAGCGGGAATTTAGCTGCTTCCTCACAGGGCTGCAAGTGTTATTTATATCAGGAAATCTGGACTTTCATGAAAGCCCAGGGGAGAGCTGGTGTATAAAGAAGTGGGGAGTGCAGTGAGGTGGTTATGTGAATGCAGCATCATAATTAACCCCTAAGATCTGGAAGACTTTAGACTCTGAGAAGAAACAGGCACCATAGGAAAATTGGGCAATAATCTTATCCATACCCTGCTAGAACTGTCTGCAAAGCTCTCTCATAATGATTCCAATCATTAGAGAGCTTACTCCCCAAGATCAGGCAGAGTTTTATGACATTTCTTTTCTCTCTCATACAGCACTGTAATCAATAACACAGAGTGCGCAGCTGAGATCAGGCACTTTGGGTTCATGGCATAAGGAGCAGGGGTCAGTCTAAGTTCCGCAGTGTCTCCAGCATTCTAGATGACACTGGTCATCTCTGTGGACTGGATCCCTTAGCCCCACTAACCGACATTCTCCCTACAGATGGCATTCCTTCAGCTTTTACAAGCGCCAAGTCTGTGTTCAGCACAAAGGCCTTAGTGAAAATGCAGCTTTTGAAGGACGTTGTGGGAAACGATACATACAGAATAAATAACAAGTACGATACAACACACCAACCTCTCCCCGTGGAGGAAGTGATGCAGCGGTCCGAGTTTGCCATTGGGCAGGAGGTGGCCTATGACGTACTGGTCAACAACTGCGAGCATTTTGTGACCTTGCTCCGCTATGGAGAAGGAGTGTCAGAACAGGTGAGTTTTTCTTTTCTCTTTTTCATTTTTAAGGCTTTTCGTGTTGAGAAAATCCTGTTGGGATAAAGTTCTTAGGCTTTCACTGAAAGGCAAACAAGAAGTAAATGTGGGAAGTGGGCAGACTGAAGGGAAGAGGACTCTGTTAAGAATACAGTAAGTTAGTGAACAGACTAAAACCTGGACATCCTGAAACTTGGGCTGGAAGGGACTTGAAGTAGAATCAAGTCCCCAGCTTCCTGTCAATCTTATTGACTCCTCTTAGACACGGTTTTCTCTCCTACTCCTCATACAGCAACCTCAAATCACCAACTCCAGATATTGAAAATAATGTAACCAAAGGGAAGGTGAATGGGGGTTAATTTGTAGATTCTTCTCCAGTAAGGAATAGCGGTGACCAGTGACATGTCTTGATGGGTTGGTAAACGTCTCCTATTTTCTTATGATACTAGTTTTCAGTGCCATGCTATGATTTCATGTAGATATCTGATTCCCTGAGCTTCTAAATGAGTTCTACTGTATTAACTGACTGCAGAGTAATGTGCAGTCTTGTGGATTTCCAGCACTGATTTGCAGTATTGTAGCAGAGTCCCGGCAAAGAGAGCATTCACCTCCCTCGCCTTTACCAGGCCTGTCCTCGGGTCAGAGCAGTTCCATCTCTGAGGGTGTAACCCAAGCATTATTAGGATGATGTAAGAGAAAAGGGGAGGTACTCTTTGTCCAAAACCTATACAAGTGTGTTTTGCTTTAAACTTAAGAGACCCAAAGAGTTTAAAGACTATTTAACCTCCAGTAAGTTGCTTCTTAAAACGGAGACTAAGACTCAAAGCACAACACCAAAACTTGAGCACATTTTAATAACCTCAGCTTACTCACGGCTTCCTGTGTCTTGGACTAGCTATTAAATGACGTCCTAGAGAGTGAGGTTCATTTCTTCTCAGAAGTAAGTTCAGAAAAGTAGGAGACAGAGCATGATGAAAGGGTGTGTGTATTTTCTTTGGGAAAGAACTCATTGGCTGTGTGTTCCCATCAGGAAGTACATTAACAATGAATGCTCATTCAGATAATATATATTTTTTGAGGCACAACACAGAGGCCACACTTAAATTCCTCTATGTCTTTGTGTTGAGACCACTCGTGCTGTTGTTAAGAAACAGATTCCATCTGTTTAATTGGCAATTATCTAGCTAAGTGGCATTATTTACCCTAATAAAGAGCATGTGTTATGCTTTGGATATATAGTGTCCCATGGAAAGCTTGCATGGCATATTCTTCAGCTGGTGGCTGTTGGTGAGACAACCAGACTAAGGGGTCTTTGGTAATAATTAAGTTGTTCACAACATTAACAAATAATATTTATTCATGTAATTTCTACAAATAGGGAGGGGTAGTGGTCAAAGAACACAAATTTCTGTTATAGCAAAAAAATCAGTTCCAAGGTTCCAAGGTCTACTCTGTAACATAGTCTCTATGATTGACAAGCCTATGCTTTTATCATAAATTTATTTTTTATTTTTATTTGTGCCAAGAAGGTAGTTCTTAGTGTTAAATACTCTTACAGCAACAACAGAGTCAAAAAAAAGATAAGTCCACCAGCCAACCAACCAACTAAAAATCCAAACCAAAAGAACAGAATCATTGAAGGTAGCTGTAAAAAACCTGTGGAGATAATAGAAAACTGTGTAGCACAGATTATGATGACATTTATGGATGTAATCTTACCTCCAAAAATACCAACCTGTACATATTAAATAAATGTTTATATCACTACGCCTGTAAATAATGCTTCAATGATTTGAAAATGTGCTTGAATAAGAACAGATTACAGTCATCTTGCTTTGCATTTAGCCTGAAATTTGCCCTCATTTTACTTTTTATACCAAGACTCAAAACCCTGGGGCAATCATTTCCTCAACAAATAGTCTCTAGCAGGTATTGGTTTAAATGGAGTAAGGGTACCCTGAGTGCCCCCACTCTACAGGCAAGAGCTAGTGTCTTAACTGTAGTCACTGGCTGGATGACTTCGAGTACATTGTACATGCTTTTTACTGTACCCTTAAGTTACTCCTCTTTTAAGGATTATAGAGGTATGTGAAGCCGCTTGTTAGCCATATTACAAATCATTTGTCCAGTACATGTGTGCTATGCTTTGGATATATAGCATCTCGCCAACGGCTTATGTGGCATGTTTCACAGGTAGTGACCTTTGTGTTGAGAAACGATCAGATCAATGTCAAATGTCTAATTAATAGATTCCTATGGCATTATTGGGAGGTGGTGGAAAGTAGGTGGGGCCTCATTGGAAGAAGCATGTGGAGGGTGCCTCTGAAGTAGGCATCTTGTCTCCACCCTCTTCCATGTTTCTTTTATTCCTGCCTGTCCCGAGGTGAGCTGCTTTCCTCTGGTACCACCTAGCCTTACTGTTAAATGGCCTTGAACTTAGAAATGTTTTCTTTAAAAAAATGCACAGAAATGATGAAAAGGGGAGAAAGACTATGATCCTGTTTAACTTTTGCACTGTTTCTGTAGTTGTACAAAATCAGCAGGCAATCTTTTGGATAGTTTTTAGAATTACAAGATTATCCCTGGCTGTAGAGCAGTCTCGCTGATGCCTGCACATACATAGCCTCCTCCATCAATGTCTCTATCACTCTAGACCTGGGCAACTTTATTGGATTCTTTTTAATTGCATACATGTCTTTATCTTTGTTGAATGTCACATAGTTAGAGACAGGTCACATCTTGCCTTTTGGTGGTTGTATTATTTTTGCATTCCTATGAGAACTAAATGACATTTTCCGTTATGTTATATCCTTGTCCATGTTTGGTGACATCATTTAAGCTATTCTGATAAACCTGCAAGTAGTCTCTATCTCATTGCCTTAATTTGCAGTTTCCTAATTACATGTGATATTGAGTACCTTTTTATGTGTTTATTTTCTCTATGTGTATCTATTGTGATATATTGCGGCATATCATTTTGTCTATGTCCAAATTTTGGGTTGTTCATTTTCCTATTGATTTTTAAGATTTCTTTGTATATTTTGGATGGTCTTTTAACAAATTTCTCTTTTGTAAATGTTTTGTAAAATGTGGCTTTTTTCAAATACTTTTCAAATATTTATAAGCAACATTTTTATTGCTATAATTCAAATAAGTCACTAAAATTGTCTGTCTCTATATAAGATGATCACACCCTTAAGTAAGCCTAGACAAGTTGTATGTAAATACACCAGGCCTGTTCTTTAGTGCATTAGAGTCACTGAGTCTCAGAAAACAGACATGATAAATCCTATGGGCATGTATGACCCACTCTTCTGATGTGATACACAGCCTCAGATTCAGCCTGTTTTCAGTAGGTTCCAGATCCTCAGAATGAGGACTTTACCATGGCCTCACACATAAAATCCTGAAAATCTTAAGTGTCCAGGGTCAGACTGATAAATTTAAAATCCCGAATAGGTCACAAAGTAAAAGTCCCCGTATATGTTAGTCCACTGGGACCACTGGGAGATGTTTAAATCCTACAAGTCAGCTCCCATGCTGTTAACTTCTACAGATTGTCCTGATTACGTGGGATTTTCCTATCTAGAATGAAACTTAAAGTAAAAGAGCATTTGGGATTTGGGGAAAAACACGCACTACACTATTGGGAGGGCCTTTGTCATAATAGCCTCTGCCCTGCGATCAAGTTGTATATTCCTTCTCTATGCCTCATATTTATGAGGTTTCTCCAGTATCTCAGGTTTCTAGAGGGTGAAATATGTCTAGTCAGCTTGGGTTGCATCTTGCTGGAGATTACTCCAATCCCAGGATGCTACCATTTTCCCAGGGTTGGAACCTTCTGTCCTTTGACTCCATTTGATGCCTATCATCACTCATGATTTTCAGTTCCTGCCCCATGTCCCTGGGTCAGACTTTCTGTGAGTTATGAGGATAGGATCTGATTTACAACCTTGATTTTGGCCTTGCTCTTTCTTGTCCTTGGGGGGTTTTCTATACACTGCATTTATTTCTCTCTCTTTCTCTTGCTATGCTGCATGGTTACCTTTTGATACTTTTGGCAAATAATTAAGGTAATGATTATAAATTTTAGATAAAATAAACATAAAACACCCAAGTAAGTAAAAGTGAAACAACAGAAGAAGATGAAATTTTTTTCAGGTAAGACCAGGTTGTTTGCCTGACTCTTCTCTCCATGAACTGGGCAAAGTCTTAATTTCATTCTGTTCTAATGACCAGAAGCATCCTAGGGGAGGAAAGCCTTAGCTTACAGGTTGCTGTCCAACACTGAGGAACGTCAGGGCAGGAAATGAAGCAGGTACTTTTGATCTGTACTTTAAGGCAGTCCTGCATGGATGTGAGATAATGGCTGGTGGAGAAAAACCCAGGCAAGGGGGACCGGTGGGACGGGGAATATTTGTAGCTACATTGTATGCTGTTCCACACAAGGTTATCTCAAATATAGGAAATTACTTCTCATACAAAAAGTACAGCAATTCCTGATACCTGGCTTGTGGGCTGGTTTATACCTAGCTAAGCTTTCTTATGCATCCCAGGACCACCTGCTCAGGGAACAGGACCACGCACCATGGCCTGGGCCCTGATACATCAATACCCCACAGACATGCCCGCAGGCCAATCCGGTCTGGGCAATCTGTTGATCGACACTCTCACCTCAGGAGATCCTAAGCTGTGTCAAGTTGGCAGTTAAGCAGACTAGGAAAGACAAGGAGTCCCAGTTGTCAGCTTAGTCCCCTCTGACCACAGGCTAGCAGAACAAAGGGGACATATGCTGTAAACGCACAGAGCCTTCCACATGCCAGTTTACCACAGGGAAGCAGCAGTGAGGAAGAGAGGACAGAGTTTCAGAATAGGTAAGTGGAGGCTCTTACATTTAGAACAGTTAGACAGAGGGAGCTATCAGCTGTGACCTTGACCGAGTTTCCTGATGTTAGACCAGTCCCCAGATATTTGAGAAAGGTATTTTGCTTTATTTGAAAGCCCTGACTCTTGAGTCCTGGAGACTGCATGTTGTCCTCTGGGTCTGCCATGACTCTGAAGCATCTGAACATGACCTTTCAGTCATGAAACTGCTCTGAGGCCCATGAGGATGAAAGGCAAATATTAGCTGAGTGCCATGGAAACCATGAATATTCATTAATTGCCCTCACCATGATGGTG
This sequence comes from Bramus lutescens, assembly GCA_001685075.1. Classification (NCBI taxonomy): domain Eukaryota; kingdom Metazoa; phylum Chordata; class Mammalia; order Rodentia; family Cricetidae; genus Bramus; species Bramus lutescens. The sequence goes on along the minus strand of LOEQ01003584.1, from coordinate 143,292 downwards.
ATTAATACCCTAATGGCCATGAATATCTTAACTCTTTTATGGACAACTCAGATTGAGAATGGCTTATTCTGTCTATGTGAAAACCAATTCTGTCTATTTCAAAAACCATGACAGTTGACTAATATTGACTCACCTTGAAGCATACTTAGTTTCCTGGGATAAAACACTGCCCGAAAGTACAATTTAAGGATTAGTGTTAAGGTTAGGGCAAAGAAAATGTTTTTGTCAGCTTACAGGGGACAATTCATCATCACAAGAAGGTAGGACAGGGACTCATGCATGTGCTGAGTCAGAAGCCATAGAGGAATGCTACTCTCTGGCTGACTCTCCAAGGCTAGCTCACCTTGCTTTCCTTTACAGCCCAGGACTTCCTGCCCAGGGGGGACACCTGCTGACAGTCAGCTGAGCACTCCCACATCAATCATTAGTCAAGACAGTGCCCCCCACACAAACCCACAGGCTAATCTGATGGAGGCAATTCCTCTATTGATGTCCCCTCTTCCCAGGCAACTCCAGTTGTGTCAGCTTTACACAAACTGGCCAGCACATGCGTTTACGATATCCACCAATAGGATGTAGTAAGGAGCTTATAGCTATTTAGCTCAGATCATGGTCCTGGGCTATTGGAGAAATAGGCACCATGCACTCACGTGCGCAAGTGTGCACGCACACAGGCACGCACACCACACACACACACACACACACACACACACCTTGCTCTAGTACTGTGTAGAGGCTGCTGGAGGGAGAACATGCATCTATGACACTTTACTTTGGCTTACATCTAAACATCTTGGTAGTATGATCTTGAAAAAAAGAACCATTTCCTTACAGCCTCCCGATTTTGCAGAAGAGCACAGTACTCCCTCTCTCACGAGCAGATGACAATGAGCAATCAGGACCTATGTTCGTGACGAGTTTAGACACTGCCAAGTGCTCTAAGTGTCAGGAATAGAAAACTATGTATGTTTGTATCTTTTGAATAATTAAAAATATTATAGCCAGGCAAGGGAGGTGTACGCCTTTAATCTCAGCCCTTGGGAGACAGAGGCAGGTGGATCTCTCTGAGTTCAAAGCCAGCTTGGTCTACAGAGTGAGCTCCAAGGTAGCCAGAGATAGGTACAGAGAAACCTTGTGTCAAAACAATATGTATAATTTTATTTGTACCTTATTTTACCTTGGCACTGGACTTTAAATACATTCATTGCACATTAAAATAGATCTTTGGTTTAGGGAACAAAGTAAAGCTTCAAGGGAGCACTAACATCATTAGAATAAAATCCTTCTTTTGTTTCTTGTTTCCTTTTAGGCCAACCGAGCAATAAGCACCATTGGGTTAGTGGCGGCTGCTATTGATATCTTCGCATTCCTCGGCTTGTTTCCAAAGAAACAAAGAACAAAATATTAGCAATTTACTGAAGAGATTGGAATTGAAGGAATCTGTGAGGAGAAAGAAATTCTGGGGCGAATATTTATTTTGAACGCATCTTAATTTCTCCCGGTCCCCATGATGGATGGCGGACTCTGTAATAAATTGCTTGCTGATTTTAATCTTATCATTGAGACAAGGAAAGTCCCCCCCACCCCTCGCTAGTATAGACTTGCTCTGGCAGCTTGAACAAAAAGCAGTTGTCTTTTGATGAAGCCAGTTGAGGAGCTTACCAAAACCAAGATCACATTTTATCTTCTTCTACAAATACTGTTTCCCTTTCCCCAAAGGACTGCCATTTTGCCAGAGGGGTGAAAGTTATTTGCATATGCTTCTGAATGACAGTTGTCAAGGCCAACGTCTAAATTCATATTCCTTTTCTTGTCAGAAAAAAAGGAACGTGGATATTTCCAGTATTGGTTAGGCAACAACTTGAGGATCTCTGAATGACAAAGCATCTGAGAGTACCCCCATATTGCTACCCCTGTGGAGGTGTGAGTATGTACGAAGAGGATTAGAAGGGCTTTTGTGTGTACGTTGTTTGGGGTGCTTATAACCAGTGTGCATGTGTGGCGACAGTCTTGGGTGCCAGTCTTTGCTCTCTGAGACAGGGTATGTTGCCCTTCACAGCTTAGGGCAAGCTGCCTAGCCCATTAGCTTCCTGAAAGTCTCTTATCTTTACCCCTGTTTCAATGTAGGAAATCCGGATTTATTGATGTGCACTATGAAGCCAAGCTTCTATGGAAGCTGGGGATCTGAACTCAGAGCCTCAGGCTCATGAGTAAAATGCTTTCCCCACTAAGCCATCTCCTGGATTTTTGCAGTGCTTACAGACCCAGTGGGTTCCCTGGAATCTACTTGTTTGACAAAAATCACTGATGGGCAACGGGTTGTATTTTTATTGAGTTAAATTGTTCCCTCTAGGTTGTATAGTAGCTCAGTGGCTTGATCTTTGAGCCTTGGCAAGTGATCATTAATATTGATGTAAAGTGCTATATTTAGAACACAAAATCCCATATCCCTTTAAAGACTTTTTACTGTAAGCCAAGGAATCCCATTATTTTATTCTTTCATTTGATTGAATATGTGTTGAATTAAACTACCTTTAAATACCATGCCTGTGGAATTCTCGGTAGCAGCAAGTCCAGGAAAGGTGGAAGGTAAGTCTTTCTACATGAAGATGATGTCACTCATCACAGCATTACACAGGCAGCCTGGCTGCCTGTTTGTACCATTATTAAAAGCATGTCAGTCAATAAGGAAAATATGTCTGTAAACGTGGGGATAGGGTGTGATTGGAATACAGTAAAGTAACTACATGAGACTCAATGGAAACCTCACACCTATAAAACTGGTTTTACCCTGAGGCTAGGAACACTCAAGCTAATGGAGGTGAGCAGCAGTAATGGTTAGCAGAAGTCTGTGCTGCCATTCCAGCCCCAGAGACCCTCTGTCTCTTCTATAAGTTTCCTTAGCAGACCCTTTTTATTCTAACATCTAAACTCATTCTTTTCCGCTTGGTCTTCTGGGAAAGCATGAGGTCACTTTTATCCTGGATGCAGGTCTCTGTTCCTGAATAGCAAAGCATGTGCCATTTCCTAGGATTGTCTTGTTAAGGTGAGGCCAGCTGCAACCACTGGGTTACTTTCCCCTGGTATGCCAACTTCTCAATAAAAGATCTTTAGAGAGGGAAAGCAAGCTCATAGCACAGCATTTATCTTTGACAGAGTTACTCCACTAGAGGGAGTTAGAATTCAGAACCAAAAGCCTCTTGAGACTTGAAGTCAAGCCTTTCTAGAGAAGGCTGTCATCTCTGCTGTGGGATATGCTTTGTACGCTTGTAAAGCTTTGTCACTTGTATATGTCTAATAAAATGGTGATTGACCAGTGGCCATGCAGGAAGTATAGGTGGGGCAACCAGACTAGGAGAATTCTGGGAAGAGGAAAGGCAGAGAGTCAGTCACCAGCCAGATGCAGAGGACATAAGATGAGACTACCTCACTGAGAAAAGGTACTAAGCCACGTGGCTAAACATAGATAAGCATTATGAGTTAATTTAAATTGTAAGAGCTAGTCAATAATAAGCCTGAGCTAATAGGCCAAACAGTTTATAATTAATATAAGCCTCTGTGTGTTTCTTTGGGACTGAATGACTGTGATACATTTACACATCTCCACTCCAGAAGATAAGCAACACATTTAAAAAAAATGCCAGAAATTCACTTTTTAATTCATGGGTTCATTTCCTTCAGCAGCCTCAATTTGCCATGGGAATGGCCAGTCTTAGGATAAGCAGCTCAACACAGCTGGCTTTGCTTTCCTGTAGGTACTCATTACCCATGGGATTAATGTGACTTGTGCTTGGACCAGCTTTTTTCCCTACACTATGATATGTGGTTGGCATACATTTAACAGTCTGTAATGGAAGTTCAACTCTATCATGTTCCAAAAAATGAAATGCAATGATCATCCATATCAGGTGATAGGTTGCTAGTAAGACTGAGAAGGAAAAGCCTGTATTTTACTGAATGCATACATTTAACAAATAAAGTCTGCTATCTAAACGTCACATCATATCAACTGAATCTGTTCATTTTCATTCCAAGAGTCAATTTACTGAGCTTGACTGTTCACCTCTATAGCTTCAAGGATGCTTTATGTTTTTTTAAATGATAAGCTAAGGTGCTTTTTAAAACAGATTTATTTTGCCTTTTATATACAGTTGTGCACACACGTGCACCTTGAGAGACCAAAAGAGGCGTCAGTTAAACCCCCTGGAGCTGGAGCTACAAGAGGTTATTAACTGCTCAATGTGGTTGCTGGCCTCCAAACTGCTCCTCAGCAGCGCTCAACTGCTGAGCATCTCTCCATCCTTAAAATCTTTTTAAAAGGACTTTTAATGTTGTTGTTTTTTGCTAGTCACTGTATCAGTTACTTCTCTCATTGTCATTATTAAATACCTGGGAGAAGCAACTAAAGAAAAGAGGGGCTTTCTTTGCTCACAGTTTTGAAGGGATTTCAGTCCATCACATGGAAATGTATGTGAGCAGAAGTGTCGAGTATCCGGCCACAATGTGTCCACAGTCATGACATGGAAGAAAGGGACACAGGTGCTCAGCACCCTTTCTCCATTTTATTCTATCAGGAACTAGGACCATGGATGGGCAACTCCTCTAATGTCAATAAAAACTTTGGAGAAACATCTTCACAGACTTACCAGAGATGTATTCTCTACATGAATCTATTGGACTCTCTAAGTCCAATCAACTTGACAATGAAAATTAATTGTTACAGCCAATAAATCAGACAGATTTAAAATTATCCTTCTCCAAACAGCTGCGAACATACAAAAAAAACTTAAAGGCAAAAGTATTATTTTTAGATATGCACATTGGTGCTGCTAGCTTGAGTAGCAGTGTCCATAATGCCATTTATTTACAGCCGTAGTTTGCTAAAATGTTGAAAACTTAAGATTTCAGAATGGTAAGACAACAGCCATCTTTTAGTGAATCCATACATTGTGGTACTAGTCACATAGTCGATATTCATGGGGTTCAACTGATAATTTGCCTATGATTGCAGATTATCTGTTGAATTAACAAACAGATTTAGTATTTAAAACCTAGTAGTTAATTTCAAAGAATCCACCAGAAATACTGCCTCTGGAGCTCACAGCCCAGGTGATCCACATTAAAGGGACTAACTCGTGTGGAGAGCTTGCTGTGAAGGATGCATTCGTCTATCCTCTTTAATGGACAGCTACAATGATCTGGATTATACAAGTGATGAAATACTTGCCTAGTAGCCTGAAGAGTCTCATTCAGGGATCAAAGCCTTCTTTAGAATTTTGTTTTTAAAATGATCAATGATGAGATCAGGGAAGTTTCTAAAGTCAGATTTTGATACTTCTGTGTATTATTAATAAAAATAAAGATGGGAACATACTTTATGAAGTGAAAAACACATTTGAACAGTTTATTAGTTTAGTCTACTTGAAACTTCCAAGTTCACTGGCCCCATACAATAAACATTGGGAATGCACAGAATTAGTGTAGTTTGCTTATATTTTAGCAGTGCCCACACTGTGCTTATAAATGATTAGCGCTGATCTCTATAGTTCTCCACTTCCACAATCTCTGGTTTCCTGTGTAGTTAGGGTGGAATTCTTTCTTCTTTTTCCCCCTCTCTCTATTGAAGCCATACCAAAGGTGTAAAACAAGGAGGAATTTGGTGGTCCTGGGCCAAGATAGGTACAATAATGTGCTTCACAAATTAGCATAAAATTAAGGAAACTTAGCATTGATTAATGCATCAGCTAAACTTTCGAATACTAGATGCTTTGGATTTTCTTTTCTCTTGATGTCCCTACATCTAATGTCATTGCATGAGAGCTGTGAGTTAAAAAGAAAGTTCAGTTTATTAAAATGGTGATCTGAGATACGCAGGTTTTTCTCTCCTAGTGAAGGGTATATGATGAACGTAAGGTTCTTTGATGCAAGGCTCAATATGTTGAAGTGCTCTGAATGTTTAGATGGAGAGAGAAGAGAATGGTCTGCAACTTTCACCTCTCCACAGTGTTCAGTTTGGAGGACAAAAGGTGATGATGCGGAACAAGCCTGACAGCTGCTCAGGTCATAGTCTGGTCCAAAAGTGTTGTTCTGAAGCTTGTCCGGCCAGCCTGAGTCTCCCTTTAGGGACCTGTTCAGGGCTTTCATAGGCTCTGTTGATGTAGAATCCATTTTTGCCATCGTCTGCATAATCTGTCCTGTTCATGGGAGGCCAGGTAGAGTCCTCTGCCAGCTTCCTCTGCAAGATCCTGTACTGACTTTTTGAGTAGAATCCAAATTCTTTCTTTATAAACAGCCAGAGCTCTCTATTTTGAAGGATGGCATCCTGAAAAATTTGGGGAGAGGTGATAATGAAATCATTGTGGCTACGTAAGCGAGCCCCTCACAGCCAGACAGCACTGGAAGCCTGGGACCCAGGGCTTCCTCTCAGTTGAGCTCAATGTTGCTGCTGTTGCTATCTCCCCTGGGAGCTAAGATGTTTACAGGCACAGAAACCTGCTGAACACTAGAGGCCTGTGCTTTCTTCAGATTTCCTGGTGAAATCCTGGCTGGGGATTCATTTACAGTTATTTCACTAGGGGGCTCAAACCAACAATAACACACGAAATATCAGGAAAACAAAACAGAAGAAGGAAGAGATGGGAAGAGAGAAAGGGAAAGGAGGGGAAGGGAGGAAAAACAAAGAAACCAAAAACTGAGTTCCACCACCTTGTCACATACAAAGTGACAAATTTTGTTGGTTGAATGAATTAGTCTGTAGCAATCAAATGTTTTTCAGATTTATTTGTATTTATGTGTGTGCGTGTGGTGGGGTGGGGGTATGTGCATGTGCCTACAAGAGTCCGCAAAGGGCAGAGGGTATCAGATGAGCTGGAGCTGGAATTACCCAGGTGGTAAGTCGTCTGATAGAGTGCTGGCAGCCAAAGTCAGGTCTTCTGCAAGAGCAGCAAGTGCTCATAATCATCCAGTCTCTCCTCCCTCAGACTTGTTTGGCTTCTCGTCCTTTTCAGTTCCCTTTTATTCTTTTCTTATGCATTTTTTGCAAATGATACAATTGATCCAATTTTGCATCTTACTTTCTTTTGTTTACACTGATTTTCTGTCATAGACAATTCCTCTGTAATTATATCTTTTAAGACATTTGATTGTAGTTAAGGCTGTAGTTGTCGTATTATCTTTAAAGACTAATTTCTTCAAATTGCAGCATAAGCATTAAAACACACCATTTGAGTCGTATTTTGCTGCCGTAGATAACACTATCATGAGTCTCTTCATACAAGTTAGGAGTTAAAGTTTTGTGTCTCTTTTAAAAAATTTGATATAGAGGTGGAATTCTGGATGAAAGAGTCTAAGAAATTCACACACACACACACACACACACACACCTNCACACACACACACACACACCCCTACTTAATTTGGTTAGTCTTTTCTCTCAAAGGACTTACTAATAATTTGGGTCATCTTTTTTTTTAAATCCTTTTAAGAAGCATCGTCCAATCCTTTTACTTTTTGAATGACCCATTCAGTGGTCCTAAGTAGAACCATGGACCACCCATGAGAGGTCCTCCACAGGTAACAGTTGACAACAATGAAAGTGAGCTTCCTTTCTCTCTCAATTAGAGGAGGCAGTCCTCCTGAAGATTCTATTTCTCTCCATCTAAAGGTCTCCTCATGTTTCAGAGCTGCTGGGTCACCTGGTCTCCCTTCTAGATGATTGAGAATAGTTGGGAGTGAAAACAGCGCCTCTTGCGACAAGCACTGGAACTGAATCGATTTTCGGGAGAAAGACACCAGGGCTATTTCTCAGCAGCCTTCACAGAATTTTAAGTCACACTCCAAAGAATTCCTCCCCAACAAGATCATGCACAGTCTTCAAAATGCCTTTACTAACCCTCTTTTGGGAGCTGAAGAAGTTACTGTAAATAGTGAGTGTAGGTTGAGAGCAAAACTGAATTTACATAACTACCTTAAAACAATGACAGGAGCCATGTACTTTACCTCCACAAAGAAGGCCACACAGAACTGGACAAGGGCTGCCACCAGAATTGAAACTCTCCATGACAGGATGGTTGGGATGAACTGTTGAAAAAGAATGGCCGCTGTTATGTATTTCATATTTTACATTTTGAAAATGCTTGCGATTATTTAGAATTTCTGTATTTGCAATAACCCTGAAGTTGAGGGTTGGCATTTTTTCTCTACTTCGCAGATAGGAAAGCTGAAGGCTGGCCCACCTTGTCCAAGGACTTACTCAAAGCCAAAATCTAAACTAAAATGGACTCCTCTGGCCTATACTCCCTCCATAGCTGGATGGCATCTGTCAGGTGAGTAAGATGCCTAGGCAGTGAAGCAGAGGACACTTTAGAGCTCATGTGGTTCTCTTCTTTTAAGCTTTAAAACATGGGAGAGAGGATGTAAAATTAAGTTGGTCTGCAATTCTTATTGTTTTCTGTGCTCCTAAGGCAAAAATTAACCTTAATCTCGTCCAGCAAAACTGACTTGTGGGTAAAAACAATCATAAGTCCTGACAAAAGATTAAGATTGCTTTGACTGAGTATGACATTTTGTACAAATGCTACTGGTCCCAAATTTAGTGGCTTCGTGCAAATCTAACAACCCGTACAAATACTGCAGGGTCACAGACTCACCAGGAAATATCTCTGTTAATTAGATGTAAGAGCTACACCCATGGTGGATTGGGAGCTATACAACCCAGTTTCTGATGTTCAGAGAGTTAGATTGAATGTGTAGGAATCTGAGGTCTAAAATCACAGAATCCTCCACCCCCATAGTGTCTAACCCAGGGGTTCTCAACCTGTGGGCCAGGACCCTCTGGAGGTCGCATATCAGCTATTTACATAACAATTCATAACCGCAGCAAAATTACATTTCTGAAGCAGCAGCAAAAATAATTTTGTGCATGGGGGTGGGTCACCACAACCTAAGGAACTTCATTAAAGGGTCGCAGCATGGTTGAGAAACACTGGTCCAGCCACTCACTTCACATGCTCATCCTGGGCTGGACTATTTCAAGGCACTACTTGGTCATTTGTTTCCCTAAGCAGAAAAAGCCTCTGCCTGGGCTTTGAGGAGCATCACATCAGGTGGAAGGCTTTGGAGAAGCTGGATCGTCCTCTGGCCCACTCAGATCTCATTGATGCTCCCACCATAATCGGGGAAGGTTCTTCTCCACCCCTGGGCTGGGAATGTACTTGGTTTGGAATTATTCATGGCAATAATTTGGAATTATGCAGAGCAGACATTCATCACTTCTAAATTACTCAGAGCAACATCTTACTTAGCTTCTGATCCTGAACCAAGCACATCCCGAAGTTCTGTAACTCATTCACTATGAAAGGCTCACTTGAGTTTTCATTTCCCAAGTGTCTCTCCATCGCCTTGCTTTACTGACCTTGTTTAATGAATCTGTCTGAAATGTCCTTCCAAGGAACCTTCAGCGTCTCCCTGTTATTTTGGCAGAAAGTACAAAGCTGGTTGGCTGTCTCGGAGGGTACCTGCCTCCCTTCATTTCCTGTCTCCACACTCCACAGTCAGGCAGCTGACTCTGCTTTGAATACTTTCCTACAGTTCTGTAGGGTTGATCTGTAATGCAAGCCTTTCTTGGATTTTTTCATCCCTGTCACCCCATGTTCTTTCTATTTCCAGAGCCAAAGTTGTTCTTTGAGAAACAAAAGGTCCTCAGCCCTTTCTCCTAGTGCTGGGGCAGTTTTGCCCAGCAGAAAGAGCCTGACCTGGCAAGATCCAGCCCGTGTGTGGGTCCGCACCAACCCAGGTTTCTTCCCATGAGGCCCTCACGGCTGTCACAGCAAGTGAGAATTCCTCCCTACATCTCTCCCAGCTCTACTTAGATTCTCTTTTATTCTCTTGCATTTTTAAACAGTTAAGCCTGGAGAATTAATTTTTATATTAGTGCATTGTTTTCACTGTATTGATAAAATATGGCAAGACAAAGTTTTTAAACAAGATAGTTAAAAACATTTTCTTACATTTGGCGTGCAAGCATGAATGTGGACCGTGTGTGTGTGTGTGTGTGTGTGTGTGTGTGTGCGTGTGTGTATAACAGGGCATACATGCCACAAAATACACGTAGATGTCACAGGTCAATGTGTGGGAGCTGGTTCTCTCCTTCTACCTTGTGGTTCCCAGGGAATGAACTCTCTGGTCATCAGGCTCGGTTGCAGGCACATTTTCTCTACATGTCATCCCTCTGGTCCCACACAATGTTTTAGGCATTAGCACTATAAACATGCTAAAATGATGACACTCTTTATATGCAAATGTATGTGAAATACAGGAATATTTCTCTTCTAGAGAATAAAAGTTCGTGGTGTTTAGTGAGTCAGAGAGAATAATGATTGACTTAGGACTGGCAACACAAGTGTAGCTTTGGCATGTCTGAGTCATAACGGATGTTTAATGTGTAACACTTACCTCCATTCCACGGTATATAGCTGGAAAATCAGAGAAGAGAAGGAAAATGGTGAGGCCCACAGCAGATGACAGCAGAAGTGAGAACAAATCTGCAGACACACAAAACACGATTTTCAGGTGCTAAGAGCACACCTCGCAGAACTTGGCACATGTTAGCAATCAGTTCATGTCGGGCAAGTGCTAGGTGGATCTTCTGATGTTTTGAGACATCATCATATGTTTCAAAATATGTTCTAATGTTTGCAAGATAAAGGTGTCATACTAAAAATCCTTCCTCGTAAAGATGGAATCAAACATGTTATGGAAACTTCCAGGCGGGACTCATTTTCACTGGGGGTCCCTTGGGTGTAAACATCCTGCCATGACTAGCCCATCTGAATGGTTGGCAGAGAAGCCCCGCACATGAGCACACCATCTAGTGAAACACACCCATGTGGGACTCACCCAGTACCCAGAGCTTCTTATTTTTCAGTCCTAGGAGAATAAGGTACAAGAATCTGCCACTGACACTCATGGCTTTCCAGTGTCAGGCCCAACAGCCTTTCTGAACCCCTCTGCCCACCTACATTCTGTTCCCTACCAAGAGCTCACTTAGTGCCAAGGGTAGACAATATTCCTTCTGCCATGGTATGTTCTATTTCCCTGTACTTAAAGAGCCCAATTCACATACCTCTTTCCTTTCAACTCCCTAATCCTCCCTTTCAAAGTTTATTTCGTATCACACATCACATTCTGATTTGTATGATCTCAATTGATCTATCAATCAGGCTGCAGTTGCTCCAAAGTGACTGCATCTGGGGTTTTGGGACTCTGACTTGGGAAAGGGAAGTTAGAAATAAGTATTTTGAGCTGGAGAGTTAGCTCAGCAGGTAAGAGCACTGGCTGCTCTTCCAGAGATCCTGAGTTCAGTTCCCAGCAACCACATGGTGGCTCACAACCATCTGTAATGTGATCTGGTGCTCTCTTTTGGCCTGCATGCAGGTAGAACACTGTAAAATAATAAAAAAATAAACCTTGTTATAAAAAGAAAGAAATGTTCAAAGCCGCTAGATTCCTCTCTTCCTGTATCCACCACTGCTTGACTATTAGAACATAAACATCCCTAGTGTATCATGTCAAAATACCCATTCTTACCACCAAACACTGATTAGAAAAGCACGAAATTTGTTATTTCAAGATGAAATCACTCATATAATGTATCTTAGCACCTCTGAAGACTCCTGAATTCTAACCCAGAAGTTTACACTTTGTAATATTGTGTATTGGGGCAGGGGAGACAGTTCAGGGTTTAAGAGCATGTACTGCTCTTAAGAAGGACCTAAGTTATCTCTATCCCCAGCACCAATATAGGGTGGCTCACTACCACCTGTAAATCCAGCTCCCAGGGATCCAAAGCCCTCTTCTGGACTCCATGGCCACCTTCACTCATATGTGAACAGATACTGCCACACACATGTGCACATACTTTTAAAAAACAATGAAAGGTTATGTGTATTAGAATATTTGATTGTAAAACCTTCCCCATTTGGAATTATTAGTTACATCAGTGGCAAGACTCAGTAGGTAAGTGCAGCTTGACACAAGCCAGAGTCATCTGAAAGGAAGGAAATGCAGTTGAGAAAATGCCCACATGAGATCTGGCTATAGCACAATTTTCTTAATTAGTCATCAATTCGGGAGGGCTCAGCTCATTGTGGGCAATGCCATCCCTGAGCTAGCAGTCCTGGGTTCTGTAAGAAAGCAGGCTGAGAAAGACATGATAAGCAAGTCAGTCAGCAGCACGCCTCCATGGCCTCTGCATCAGCTCCTGCCTTCAGGTTCCTGCTGGTTTTTAGTTCCTGTTCCGATTTTCTTCAGTGATCTTCTACAATGTGGAAGTGTAAGCCAAATTAACCTTTTCCTCCTCTGCTTGCTTTTGGTCATGCTGTTTCGTCTCAGTTGTGGGTCTCAACCTTCCTAAGGCTGCAGCCTTTTAAGAGTCACGTTGTGGTGACCCCAACAATAAAATTATTTTTGTTCTTACTTCATAACTGTAATTATGCTACTATATCATACTATAATGTGATTCATAATATAAATATCTGTGTTTTCCAATGGTTTTAGGTAACCCTTGTGAAAGTATCATTCACCAACAAAAGGGTCATGACCCACAGGTCAAGAACCACTGCATTACAGCAATAGAAGCCCTAACTGGGATGGCCACCAAACCTAATGACTTGAGGTTAGTCCCCAGAGTTCATTAGCTCCTTCCCGTACATGGCTGTCCTCTGCCTCCACATTAACACTACAGCACACACATGATACCCTCCCCCAACTGGACAGAATTATTGTATCCATCACAAGATAATCAGTTTTCCTTTAAACTTCAAGTCCTCATGTTGCAACTGATCTAAATCTAATTCATTATGCATGTGTGAAAGTTCCTTGTATTGTCTTTACTATTAAAGCACGAAAGGTAGTGAAAATACCCTGCTTATGATACACTGACCTTGGAAATGAGGACTATAAGAAATAAAGCTGAATGTTCCTTTGTTGGGACAAGAGTCAAGGGTACTTTCCAACACTGCTTCAGAACGGAGGGAACTGATGAGAAATTCAGACATTGACAGGAAATAGAAGATGAAAGGGAGACACCAGCAGGATCGCAAATCCCATGAGAAGACAGCGTTGCATTCAAGAACAAAGAGAATCTGAGTAATTTAATTGGATGAAAGTGCTTTAACAATAACTGCATATTCATAACTTTAGCCAGGAGCTAACACACACAACACTGAAGCAATTTCTCCAAAGTGGGTATTGGAGGCTAGGGTGTCTAATCGCAGCTATGAAAACAGCCATTTGTGACTGAGTTTAACTGAAACGTGTCCCCCCCCGTATACAAATAAACTTATTAAAGTCTATTGTATCAAAAAGAAAAGAAATGTACGTTTTATGAACTATTACAAGAAACAGAAGAAAGAAAAGTGAAAGCAAAATCTGACCCCCTTCTCTCAACAAGTAAAATTCACTGTTTTGAAAAGTATTTGGGCAAAGAAGAAACTAGATCAAACTACTGGTAGGAAAAAATATAAAAGATGGAATCCAAGCTACAATGACTAGCCTTGAATGCTTTCCTAATCTCATGAAGATGAAGAAACATACATGCACCATGAAGTTAACTCAAAACAAATTGAAGGAAAGGAAAACTAACCCTAATAAAAGAGAAAATCAAAACTATTACAAATTAAAAGTCTGAGAGCTACTTTGTTATTAACCAGTAAAATTTAAAAAAAAATGCATTTAAAGCCAGAAGAAAAAGCAAGGTTCTTAGAGATTTGGATCTGAAACATTCACCAAGAGCTCAGGTTGGAAGATGTGGTCTCCAGAGGGTGTGGTTTCCAGAGGGTGTGGCCTCCAGCACAGCACAGAGGTGGCACCTTCAAGGGGTGGGTAGATAAGGAGGGTCCTATCCTAATCATGAATTATCCCACTGATAGGCTCACAGTTTAATGACCTATCGCACAGTTGCAGGAAATTGAAACAGTGAGCTTTTGAAAGGTATATTTTTGTCCCAGGCTCATCCCATCTCACTCCACCCAACCCAACTCCAGCCCAGCTATTTCCTTCCTGGCCTCCCTGTACCCCCATACCCCAGCTAGCCCACACTTGCTCTCTTTCCTGCATCCTGGCCTACAGAAGATGACCAATTTCACTCTACCACATATTCCCTGTCATTATCTCTCCTGCACTGAAGTCCCAGACACAACAGAAGCAAGCAACCACAGATTAAATTTAAAAAATTAAAATTTTTGGTATTTTGTCACAGTGAAAGCTGGTTAATGCATATATACATGTAGTGAGAGGGGAGCGGGCCTGCTTTTCGTCCCGCCCGGCTCCCACACGGCTAGTTTTTCACCTGAAATAACAACACATAAATTGTATTCATTTAAGCACTGCCTGGCCCATT
>LOEQ01003584.1:93906-105741 GCA_001685075.1 Bramus lutescens | reverse complement strand
CACATGGTGGCTCACAACCATCTGTAATGAGATCTGGCGCCCTCTTCTGGTCTGTAGGTATATATGCGGACAGAACACTGTATACATAATAAACAAATAAATCTTTAAAAAGATAAAAATATAATCCTCATCACACTTAAAATGTAGGTTGAAACAAGGTTAGAAAAGAGCGCATGCCCTCCTTCCCTTTCTCCAGTCAAGTACAATACCTTCTGCGGCAACACCCTGGATGTGTTTGAATTTTTATTTTAGAGTTATACAGTGGTATTGGGAGAAGCTCTTTAATGATGTGTTCTCATCCTGTTTTCTTATCTACCCCAAACTCATAGTAAAATATCACAGAAGGCATCCACTATATGAAAGTCAGAGAAAGAGAAGGCATGCAATCAGGTTCTAAGTATCAAAGCCATCTCCTAGCCGTCTAACAGACAACCCATCTATTTCTTAAAACTCATTGAAAGTCAGCTTCAAGGTTTTGCCAGTGTTTGCAAGCAACAGGTTATCAATCCTTGATTAATGGTCCCGCAGCACTAGACCCACACCTGTGCTGGCCTTTATGACTTGAAATTAGTGTCCAGTTCCATCTATTTCCAGAACCAGAGAATGAGCCATGGCGACGAGGTAGAGAGGAAGGAGCAGCTTACCTGATGAGATGAGGCACACACTCGATATTAGCTATTTTCGAGGTGAAGGGAGAGGCCACGGATGCTTCCTGTTCTGATAGCGAGATGCCTGCATGAGCCATTTTCAAAGCCTGGAATGATCCATCCAAGTCAAACCGTGACTCCTCAGACCAGGATCTTTCTACTCAAAAAGTAAACAACTACGCCATGATCCACAGTAGAAGTGTGTGTGTGTGCGTGTGTGTGTGCGTGTGTGTATGCATGTGTATGTGTGTGCACACTTCCACAATGCTTAATTAGCGTACTATCTGTGCGGCATGCGGATAGCATCAGGAAATGGAAAAAGTCTATAACAGGAGGACAGAGGGATGGAGAGAGGACAACAGAGTGGTGCTCAACACTCCTAAAACTGCAACCTTTTATCACAGTTCCTCATGTTGTGCTGACTCCCTACCAGGAAATTAGTTTTGTTGCTACTTCATAACTGCAATTTTGCTACTATTATGAGTCATAATACAATATCTGATATGCAGGATATCTGATACGTGACTCCTGTGAGAAGGTTGTTGGATCCCAAAGGCGTTGCAACCCACAGGTTAAGAAACGCTGACTTAGCAGCTATCAGTCCATACTCTTGCAGAAAACCCAAGTTCAGTTTCTCCCACATTGGGAGGCTCACAGTTATCTGTAATTCTGTCTCCATGGTATCTAGACCCTGTAGGAACTTGCATTATCTCTCTCACGTACACACACACACATACACAAACACACACACATTTGCACATAATGAAAAACAGAATAAATTGCTTATAAAGGATGATGCGAATTGGAGACTCCCACTATCTCAGTTCTTACTCTCAGCAGGGCCATCCTCATAATGGGGAAAGATATTTAACCCCCAACTTTCCCTGCTGATTGATCTAGTCAACTGGTTAACTGCTGGCAAAGCGTGTGTAGCAGGCAGCATCACCACCAGATGCCCAAATCAGGCCACACCCATCTGTAGGCACATGGTGGCACACGTTACTCTACAGATATGAGGATTCATTCATTTCCTATGAAAGTTAAAAGCTGTCCAGTGAACACGCACCAGACTGACCCATAGGCAAGCCAGAGAAAGAATGTAATCTCACAGGAATTGTATGACTGTTAGAAGAGATTTCGTATTCAGGTTGCCCTACAGTGCTTGGTCGCATGGTTTGGTAGGCAGGAGATTCCATCTCTATAAATCTTAGAACACTGCCTCCCTCTCCCTTAGTGTTTTACACCTCTTCTGTGTGATTTAAGATCATCTGCCGTATGTTAGAGTTAATTTAATGCATGATTCCTCCATCAGATGATTGCCTTTTGGGAGAACAGAGGCTATGTCTTTTTGATATTTTTGTTTTGCTGTAAATGTCACACAATGAATAGCTGTAGGTACCCATTCTAGGTTGAATGAATGGTCTAACAACTGCCCTCTAATGAAACACAGGCAGAAAACTTTACCCTAAGTCCTTAAGTATGAACACATTTTTTTTGCAGACATTGGAAAAAATATTTGAGAGGAAAGTAAATTGAACAGCCAGATTTTAAATCTCTGTTAAGCTTTTTTGGATATAAACATATATAAGGAATAAAAAGCAATTCTCTTTTCTGCTCTGCCATCCGTCACTCTTTCCTCTCCTCTTCTTCATCCTCCTCTTCTGTGTGCACTGTTCTGACAGGTTGAGCTTCACACATGCTAGGTAAATGCTCTAGTATTCAGCTATAACCTCATCCCTGGTCTTCAATTCCTGTACCACACTTACCTATTAAAGTGCATATATAGTTCTCCAAGCCAACTGTTATTTCACCCACATCTTCCAAAGTCAGAACCTAAAATGTACACTCTGCTTCTGATAGGAATGAAGAATAACCTGAGACTCATCTAATTTTAGTTTTTCTCTAGTGTGCAAAAACCATACCATTTAGGATTTCATAACAATTTAGGAGAAACCTAATTTTCAAAAATTAACCTTAGAGTGGGTTTGGTGGGGATAAATGCAATTTACAGGTAATTAAAAACTTTATGAGTTTCAACCTTTTCCTTCTCTAAGGCATTGCCAGCTGTGCACCCTGTACAAAAGCATGCCCCATCCCAGAGGCTTCCTCTCCTTATAAGTGACATTAAAGGCTTAAACCAGGTAATCTTGTAAAGTCCTCAATGGGTCTGAACTTCGGGAGTGTCAGCAAATCACTTTATTATTCTGGAAATTGCCAGAAGACAGCGGAAATGACTCCACCTCTTTCTGTTTCCAACCCACACTGAGGGAGAGGTAGGCAATGACCCAGTGGCTGCTGGAGGAAGGATGAAGAGGCCCCAGGGGTTCATTGGAGAGCTCAAGAGAGATTCCAAAGTGCTGCCCAGGTTAGCCAAAGCCATGTGTACTCACCCCACAGTCATTGGCCCCATCTCCGCACATTCCCACACAGTAACTACAGAGAAAAAGATAGAAGAATCAACGGCTCAGAAGCTCTCTTGAATAGCTTCCATTATAACTAACTCCAATGGTGTGTGTGTGCTCTTGAACAGATGTGGAATCAAGAAAATGACTTAGAGAATCTTGGTTCAAGAGGGAAAATGTCCCCAACTCAATCACTGAAATGCCAGTGATAACACCACGGACATAAGCAAAGACGGTAATGACACATTTGAAAAGGAAGTCAGGTTGATTATGTCCACCATATCAAGCTCAAGGGCATGGACTGGTGATTGTAATGAGGTCATGATGACAGTGCTTCTCCCCCAGTCTAATAGGCAGGGCACAGCCTAACCTGGCCAAGTTGCTCTCACTGATGCTGAGAGTTCACTTTCAACATTAGGAGGGAGAGTTCCTGGCACATGGCTCGGCAGATGCACCTAGAGCATCCACGTGTTCTGGATGCTTCTCAGAGAGGCAGTGAGGTAACGCATACCCCTTGTATATCAGCTTGGTAAGTAACCAGGATCTAAATGAAAGAATAAATTTAAAGTTGCTGCCAAGGAAAAGGGATTTCTGGTGCAGAGTCCTTTGGGCCTTCTATTACAAGTGAACGACACATTATCAACAGTGACTTGTGACAATGCTTTACATCATTCTGTGGCATTTTTCCAGACTCAGACCATAGGTGATAAAAGTGCTGTTAGAACATCTTTATTATGAGCTGGTCCATAGGAAGTTACCCTTTTGACCTGCTCTATAGTTCCAATGTGGTCCATATGTAGACAAATTCAGCCTAATGCTGAGCTGGCGAAATCACAAGCTTTTGCATACCATGGCATAGTGTCACCACTACCTGTGGCCATCTAATTGGCTTCCCTTCTTGAGCCTTAAAGCCCATAATGAGTGTCTGCATCACACTTGGAATCTTACATCTTGTGTGTTTCCTGGGTTTAGAAAGAGAATCCAGAGAGCTTGATCTGTAAGACCTCAAAGAGGATGATGGGTAACTGAGAAGACAGCTCATTTTGTCCTAGTATGTGGGACGTTCCTAAGCTAATTGTGTTTCAGGGGGATATACCTTTCAGAGTGCTAGCCAACAATGTTCCTCAGGCATCTGAGACAGGGAAAATTACTCTCTTTAGCCAATGTCGTGTAATGGCAGTGGGAATGAGCTAGCCGCTTACACCGGGCCACTTACGCAGTCTGAAAGCATAGGGAAGCTAATGGATGGCATTTGAGACTTCGCTGTGTAGCTCAGCCAATAAAATGTGATAATAAGAAGCAGGATCCTGATTCCGATAAGAGTAAGCTACAATTATCTTGTTTCACAACTCCCTAGGCCTTTTGGCCATCTGAAACCTTCAGGCTAGAAATCGTTAACACTTGCAACAAGCAAGGAATGGGTAGGTCTGATTTCCACAAGGACTTTCCATTTAGACAGAACTTGGTGACCAGTGCTCTGAGAGCGTTCTGAACTCGCCCTCTGTCTCTGGTCCCTACCAGCTGACATTTCACTTTATGCCACGAGGGTCTGACATGACCACTTATCACTTAACGGATCAAGCAGATGACTTCGGGAGAGACCCACGTACTCCCGCCCTTCTCATTCTTGGCCACACAAACCCTCATTATTTCTTCCCTCTGCACTTAAGCAGGCAATCTTCCTGCAAGATAGGTTTTATGGGGCACAAAATGAGTGCTTTTGCGGGGTAGTAGGTGTCTTAATGTGCCTCAATTGTTGCCACCTCCTATAATTCACGTTACTGTGAAATCCACTCCCTTGAGTACGGATGGGACCTAGTGACGCACTTTGAATGAAAAGAAGGCAGTCTACATTCTAAGATTAGGGAATGAAAACATAACACCATCTCTTTCTTTCCCATTCTCCCCTGCATCCCTCTATTATTATTCTTGCTTTCTCGCTCTCCATGTGGAAGGCAGTGCTAACATTAGCCTCTTTACTATGAAATGGCCCACATCTCAAGGAGCTCAGACTGGCTTCTTCCAGTGAGCAGTAAAAACCAGTGTCTCTATTCCAACCAACAAAAGGAGATGAATCTTGCAAGAGGTGGTGGCAGAGCCATCCACCCTAGTGCCACCAGACTCCAGGTCTGGCTAACAGCTGATTACCGTCCTTTGATAATGTACATCCTTGGTTACTGAATCAAGGCTTACCTGAGCCACATTTGGACACCTGATCCATAGAAACATAAACCAATCAATGATGTTACCCTCAGACACTATGGGGTTGGCAGCTATGGAGCTGTAGTGGACAAAGGTGGCCCGTTCACCACTCTTGTCACTTACTTTAATTTCTGAAACTCTTCCACAAGGCTTGATTTCTGCCCAGGAGACATCCTTGCAAAAACGGTTCCATTCACCAAAATCTAAAAAGAGAAACAAAACCATTGTAAGAAGATTAGGAAGGGGAATGTTTCAAAAGTGAAAAGCCTGAAAATTCATTCCTGGCCATTGATTTAACACAGCGCTGAGCGTGTGACATTAGACCCAAAGCCAGGAATCAGAATGAGGGATCTAATGCTTTAATATTGAACTTGAAATCCTCCATTACAACTCCATTATTATTTGGCTGGACCCAATTATTTTTTCTCTTCCCCTAGAAGGGGTAACTTCTCATTAACATAGCAACTAAGAGGCACATGAGCAATTGGAGTACAACTCTTTGGGAAATGCTGCTCATTTCAACTACACACTCTCTGTTGCCACGGACAGAGAAGAGGGCAACTGACCAGATGTGAGAAGTGAGGCTCTCTGCCCAGATGTGTCCCAACTGGCTGTGCCAACCATAGTTAAGTGACTTAACCTCTCTGAATTTCAGATTTTCATCTGCACACTAAGGCCCAGAATAAGAGCTTTTGCAAAACCTTTAGGCCACACATTCTTTGGTCTTTGACTTACCAAGGAAGGTAAGGAGGCAGAGAGTATTTTAGCCTCTGCTTAGAGATGGTTGCTACCATCAGTTTATGTGCTCTGTGTCTCTACCATACTGACAGCACAACCCTGCTCAACACTATTTTAAAGCAGGACACACAGAGGACAAGATCACAAATGATTTTTTCAAATAAACAGTGGTAGTTTTTGCTTCCTTCTGCTGTGATTTCAGACTCCAGGCAGCAGGGGAAAGGAGCTCCACCTGACGCAGGCTAGTGACTATCAGAGAGACTGATGTACAAGGAAGGCTGATGCATGGATCTACTAAGAAGCTGTGCCAGGTAGGGAAGGGAGGAAGGAGGGAATCTGAGTGGGGGCTGGCTGTAGGGCTAACTGCGTCTATCAGCGCTGAATTCTGAAGGGCCATGGTGTGTATGTGCAGGATCTGGAAGGTTTAGACAGGACCAGGCACCTCCTGGGAGGTCAAGGTGCTTTGAGCGAGGCACATTCTCAAACCCAAGCCCCCCTCGGTGACCCGTCACCTTCTTGGTTCTTTATGTTCCACTCACTTGAAGACCCTGACAGCCACCGGAACTTACTTTGGGCAGCATGCTGTAGAAATGCTGAAATAGCACTTGGTATGACTTCCCACTCATTGCAAAATGGTAACCTTTCCCACCAGGTGCAGAACTGTTTCCAATATCAATGTAGGTTTCCTAAAATCAAAAGGCATTGTTTATCTGCATGGGCTTGTAAGCAGCACTCGCTTCCCTGTGAGGCACGGAAGAAAGCGAATGTGTGTTGCACAAAGAAACGAGCATCAACAAGTGGGGGGGTCATTTGCCCATGGACCATCAATCTGCAGGAAGAAGACAAGCAAAATGCCCCCCCAGAATTATATAAATATATGATGCTCTAACAGCGTCCATCCTTTCCTGTGATTGCATCTTCATGGCAAGGTGCCAAGAACGTCTCTCTACTTCCTCTTCATGTATCCTTTTATTTCCTAAGATCTTGTCGCATTCATTTACCCAGTTCCATCCTTGTAAGGAGGCAGTTTTGTTCTTCATACCTAGCTCTTGCTTGTGTCTGGCTTCTGACTTTTGTTTGCCCTACTAATTCCCTCATGGTGCCCAGAGCTTCTTCCACACCTATGTTCCTGGGCACAAGTTATCATATGCTCCGAGACCTTCCCTCCTTGCCATCTACGGGTAGCCCCTTTGGCTGTGATCTGCTCTATCCTGGCTGATGGCACAGGAGGACACATTGGATAATGCCTATTGGCTCCTGCCGTCAGTCACCCACAATGGCTGCTCTCAAGATTTATCACCAGTCTTTGCATTCCTGTAGGGCTGGGTTTAAACAGTACAGGAGGTGAGACTGTTTTATTCATCAGAGAAATACATATCATAGAAAACATTGTGTTTAGAAGGGGGAGGGGAAACGTTATTCTGAAGCAACAGGGGGGAAAGCCCACCCTCCTTGTCCAGTGCCAACTGCAAACCAATGAAACAAGACAGGAATCCCTTTCCTTTAGGAAGGCAGGGAAAAAGCTGAGGTGAGGAAAAAGGCTGGACCTCCAAAAAGGTATTAATATTATGAGTGTGGATACAACCAGCCTGTTTGTTAAATTAGTGAAGGCCCGGGATTCTGGAACACAGGGAGATGCAGACACTGTATGAAGCAAACAGGTTCACAATGAAATGAGTGCTAGAGAGCCATAGAAGGCGCAGGGACAACCACCATCTCTCAGAGCATACATTAGTGGAGGTGATGCCAGATTAGCCCATCTCAACGAGCCAGGGCCACTCTGTGTATGGGTCAGTCTGTGTACTGCACCAAAGCCCCCTGTCTACATGACAATGTCAGAAGCTGTTCAGCCCGGAACCAAGACACATTTCTGCAATTCCTTGTTGGAAGGATCATGCTTTGAGGAACACAAAAGTGGAGTGTTGGCCCACGGTCATTCTCATATGGGAGAGCTTTTCCCAGACAAGTGAACAGGAAGCTCGCTTTCTGGAAAACCCTACATCTGTCAGCTCTTCAGCAAGGTGCTATATAATGCAGATGCCTGTGGGGATGTGTGTGGCATCAGGGCTGTGATCTGGTGTCTGCTGTGAGGCTTACCAGTGTGCCTTGGTGAGCTTATTGCCTTCCTATCAGGTGACTCTGACTCAATTGGTGCAGCCTGCGGTAGGATGTTTGTAAGCTCCCCAGGCAACGACAGTGTATGACTGGATCTGCAAAAATGTCACTGGAAACATTTTGCATGATGTCGCACTTGAGACACACCACACCTGAGCTGTGATAACTTCCAGGACTCAGAGGGTTGTGCCATGCCAGGGCTGTGTTCTGCAAAGCCGGGGCCAGCCAGGGGTTTTTGAAGATCTTCTCACCTTTCTCGCAGGGCTGGGCTCTTGGGTCCCCACCAGTTGCCAGGTCACAGAGGCAGGAAGGAGGTCCCCTGGCTCATTAGCCTCAACAATGATGACCTGGTTGCCATGAGGAATCATTTCAGAATTCTTAGCAACAGTGATGGCGGTTTGGAGGTTGTCACCTAGATAACAGAGAGACTTTGAGGACAAACCTACGCCACCAGAGTGAAGATGTCTCTCCCTCCCTTTGCTGCTGCTCACTGAATACATTTAGTGCTTTCTGCACTGTCTTCTAACTACCTTTCCTCCTATCCAAGTGCATGCCTCTAGTGAGCAAACACCAGGTTCAACACCTCTCCCAGTGTGTGTTTCCAAGCCAGGCATAAACGACTGAAGACGTGTGTGAGTGCTTCATGGCTAATATTGAGATAACAGATATCTCTTAGTGGTGAACATAGGACTCCAGGCTAAATCACAGTATGTCCCCGGGATGTGGACCAACCACAAGAGGAAACACTGAGGATCAGGAGACACTTGGGTTTGCTTACCATGCTCTATCTAGACCTGGCCATCTGTCACCATGCGTAAACCACCCATCATGTGTATTGTATGTGTTTGTGTGCATGTTCATATATGAGGTCAGAGGTTTCTTCATGAATCATGCTCCATGCTCCACTTCCTTTTTTTTTTTTACCAGAGTCTTTCTCTGAACCTAAATCTCCTTTATCTGCCCAGGCTATGGCTAGCAAAACCTCAGGATCCTCCTGTCTCCACTTTCCAGGACAGTACACAGGTATGAGTCACCTCACTCTTTATTATTATTATTATTATTATTATTATTATTATTTACATGGGAGCAAAATTTCTGAACTCAGCTCTGCTTGCATGGCAAGTCCTTTACTGGCTGAATCATCTCCACACACTGTGTCCAAGTATTTCTACTCCTAGATTCCCAGTTAGGATGGGTAGTGCTGACAGAGAATAGGATCCACACTGCCTCAGAAACTGCTGCTGCTGCTGCTCATGGGTACTGCAAGAGTGGCAGGGCCACACAGCATAGTTCTTGTCTTCCTCAGTCACATGGATTTGCTCAGATCATGCTTCCTTTCATAGTGCTGCTGGCCAGGCTCTGGAACCTACATACCTGTAATCATCACGGTCCTGATGCGGGCCTCACTCAGCTCCTTCAACACTGGCTTTGTTTCTTTTTTCAAGCGATTCTCCATTATGAGAAGTCCCAGGAATGTCAACCCAGACTCCACTTTCTCCCTTAGGATTCAGGAGAAAAATGAACATTTTAAGGTGGAGCAGTGTGGTGATCATGGCTGATTTATTTCTTTTCTTTGGAACCCCGTCTATGTTTTATCAATGAAATAGTGCACAGATGAAAAAAGAAAGGAACCAGGATTTTATAATAAAAACCAGTGGCCCTGTTTCCATACCATTCTCCGTCTCTTTCCCCAAAGCAATCACTTCCAGTTTCCAACTACATCTTAGAAATGGTGTTCTTATCTTCCCTCTCTTGTTCTTAATTGTCAACCATGGAAGTTTTTTTCTCCAAAAATTTCAGTGTGTGTGTGTGTGTGTGTGTGTGTGTACAATCGGTTTGACAGTCACCAGTCACTTGGAGCATTCTGCATGAATGTCATCCTCACCACAAGGTCTTATGATCATAATGTACCCATTAAATACTAAACTGTATTCAATTTGTGCATAAAAATGAACTAATATTTTCTAACTAAATAGAAGTAAAAACTCACCAGTTAATTATACTTATTGTTTATGTGTGTGCTTGTAGGCGTGCGAATTTTTGTCCTCATGTTCATATATACATAACATGTGTGCCTGATGCCAGGGAAGCCAGAAGAGGGTGTCAGATCCCCTGAAACTGGGGTTATGGGTGGGTGTGAGCTGCCATGTAGTTTGTGTTGGGAACTGATAGTGCAGGATAGCAAAAGTGTTTCACCTTCAAGCCATCTCTTCAGTCCCTCATCAGCCATCTTACTAGGCATGCGAGGAGCTCATTGTGCTTTGGATTTTCATTTCCCTGACTGAATTTCAATGCCTTTTTATGCATTTTATGCCCATGCGTATCACATGTCTTAGCCAAGTGTCTACTTTGGTCCTTGGCTCTTTATAAAAAAAATCGTACTTTTTTAATTATGAAGTTATACTCCTGATAAACTTTGAATAGTGATCTTTTATTAAATTACGTTGCTGGGGGCAGGCCTGGTTCAACCTGTGCTCCTCCTTTCCTGGTTGGCTGCCATGTGAACCTCCCTGGGTCCCACTGCAGCACAGCAGATAGAGGTGCTCCCCTCTGCTTTCCCTGCCATGACTGACTAAAGTCCCGCTGAAACTGAGAGCCAGAATAAGCCCTTCTTCCCTTGCAGTGTTTCTGTCAGGTATTGGGTCCTAGCAATGTGAAGGTAATCAATCCAGCATGTGAAGACCAACTGGAAATGGACTGAAGACGTCAACGTAAGACTGGAAATGGAAACTCTGAGATGAAATCACAAAGGGACATTTTCTTGAGATTAACCTTGTCAATGATTTTATGATTATGACACCAAGAGGTGGGCACAATGGCGAAATAAAGGAGTGCTTTTGTTTCGATTGCAGTTCATCGCCTCAGTCAGCTCTCTGGGCACCTGGGCCTCTTGCTGTGGGACCATGGCATCGGCCGTGGAGCCCACCTCCCTGTCCTTCAGTGCCCAGGCTCTGCCGAGTTTTGCCTGCACTTAGTTGACTCACATTTTTGTTTAAATACCTCTCCTCAGATGATGTCTTTGACTTCCCTAGATGAAACTGTAGTGTGCATTCTTAAAGGTTCTTTCCACTTGGTCAGTTTCTCCCGTCTGAGATATTTAAGAACCACCAAGAATACGGTGTATTATAGATGGATTTTATTATCTGTTTCCCCAATTAAGATTTAAAATACTTGGGGCCAAGGAGTTCATTTTATTCATTTCTGTAGTTTCCGAACATTTAACACAGACTGTATGTTAATAGACATTTACTAAACCAAGAAAGGGTTAGGCTTTTTTTCTTTTCTTTTTAATTTTTTTTGTTTATTTTGTTGAGCTATACATTTTTCTTTGCTTCCCTCCCTTCCTCTCCCCTCCCCTTCAACCCTCTCCCATGGCTCCCATGCTCCCAATCTACTCAGGAGATCTTGTCTTTTTCTACTTCCTATGTAGATCAGATCCATGTATGTTCCTCTTAGGGTCCTCATTGTTGTCTAGGTTCCCTGGGATTGTGACTTGGAGGCTGGTTTTCTGTGCTTTATATTTAAAAACACTTATGAGTGAGTACATATGATAATCGTCTTTTTGGGTCTGGGTTACCTCACGCAATATCATGTTTTCTAGCTTCATCCCTTTGCCTGCAAATTTCAAGATGTCATTATTTTTTTCTTCTATGTACTACTCCATTGTGTAAATGTATCACATTTTCCTTATCCGTTCTTTGGTCAAGGGGCATTTAGGTTGTTTCCAGGTT
>LOEQ01003584.1:45391-64761 GCA_001685075.1 Bramus lutescens | reverse complement strand
GGAGCCTAGTGTGTTTGGATGCTCACCTTCCTAGACCTCGATGGAGGGGGGAGGACCTTGGTCTTCCCATAGCGCAGGGAACCCTGACTGCTCTTTGGACTGGAAAGGGAGGAGGGAGGGGGAGGGAATTGGGAGGAGGGCAGGAGGTGGAAATTTTTAATAATAATAATAAAAAGAAAAAAAAGCAAATGTTTAAGTCTGCCTCAGATACCAAACAGAAAGCACGAGCAAGCCATTTCTGTCATGTCTGGGGGTTATTTGGGACACCACTTTCCAAAATGCATGGAAAATGTTAAAACTGGAGTTGCCATTCAAGATCCCCATCATTCTGACCTCTTTCTACCCTTCTAAGCATCTTCCTTAATTGCTTGCCAGTTCTAGAAGGCACTTACAGATTTCTGTGTTTTTGTTCACTTTAATTACTGTGCTCTTACTGCCCCCTGATCTGATTAGCACATTTTTCTTACCTGTTTGAATTGGTGTTGAAAACGTGTATTTCCTATAGAGCTCTTTGGGTTGCATATTGCCTATATCACCACTGGAGCAACCCCTCATTAGAAACCAAACAGTGAGGCAACCAATGAACTGTGCAACACTGTGTGTGTGTGTGTGACACACACACACACACACACACACACACACACAATTAAACCCAGGCAGGGTCTTGTACATGCTGGTCATGCACTCTAGCACTGGGCTAGCTGTATTTCTGGCCAAGTCTTTTCATTCTGGAGAGAGAGACAAAGAACATTTCTCCAATGTAAGAAAGTTCTTTTGGACAGCGGCACTGTTCTGGAGCTAGAATCAATCTTATTTAATCCTCTGGAGTTAGGTCCAGCTCTCAGAAAACTATGATTGGCAAGATTATGTTGCAGTACTTACTTCGTGGTACATATAGACACCCAGAGCATAGAAAAATCCCACAACACCAATACAGGCCAGGAACACCATGAACTTGAAGGCTTCATTATACAGTTTGAAGTTCAGAGGTCGTGGATAGAGGATGGATCTCACCAAGTCCCCCTTTGCTGTATTATAACCTAGGAAGATAACCACAGAGGAATCAAGTCTGTGATTCTTTCCAGACTTACATGGTTGTGCCATTGGAGTCTGAGAGTGGCTGTGCCACTAGGGTCTTAGAGGGGCTGTGCCACCGGGGTCCAAGAGGGGCTGTGCCACTGGGGTCCAAGAGGGGCTGTGCCACTGGGGTCTGAGGGTGGCTGTGCCACTGGGGTCTGACAGATATGGAAACAGCCTTGCTCTGACCTAACAGTGCATTTGCTTTCCTTGTCAAAACCACAGAGAGCAGCCAGCTGCATTAACTCAATCCTGAGTAATTCCTCTTATCCTGGGAGTCAGTGCTTCAGTGGCCCCCACAGTACAACCATCCACTCATCTGCAGAGCTAAGGAAAACCAGACTTGGGAGTTGAAAACTGTGACCCAGAGAAAATGAGATGCCCAGAGAAACCTTTAAAGCAGGTATGTGCTGAAAACAGGTACAAGTGAGGAAAGAACTGAGAAGGTAAAGAAGCAGAAGGCAGAAGGCAAGTCATTTCTTTAAGATGCAACTGCACAGGCTTCTCATCATGACTCCCTTGTGCTCCAAAACCCCCCAAGGCACTGGCTTCCCTGGACCAAAGCTCAAAGTTCTAGGCACAGTACTGAAAGTCCTTTCCATACTATCCGCTTCTATCTTGATAGACTAACTTCACTATTCCATGGTCCTAGAAGACCCCCATTCTTTTTACTCCATGCCTGTCTTTCTAGTTCTCAGACAGTTGTCCAAACGCTCCCTCACCCTATCAGGCTTGGCTTCCTGATCAGATGCTGCCTCATCGGAAAAGCATTTCCTGAATTCTATGTCCATGCTTGAACCAGAAGTAATGTATTTCCTGCAATACTTGATCATATGGCTTCTCTCACCACTCCACAGTTTAGTTAACTGAGAGTTAGTGCAAGTACATCTATCTGTCTATTACATCATAACATAACCTTCCTTAAAGTAACAAATGCTAATTTGCTAACTTACATAACATTCAGTATGTGCTTACTTCTGCCTGACTTATTGACTAAATAGATTGACTTGTCTAATTTTAAATATGGGTCAGCTATTGTATATATGCATATGTACACACACACTCTCACACACACAAAGTGTGCCTTATCTCTATTTCTTGCCATTTAAGCACCTAGAAGCACTCATAGAAAGGTATGGTCTCTTAATTCAGCATCTTGCTAAAGTGAAAATATCATTGCTATATAGGAATCAAACCTTTAGTTTTTTTTAACATAGAAGCCATATTTTAAATTAAAGCAGTATTCAGCAAGCATACCTAAATAACAGACCAAACTAAAGCATAATATCAAAGAGCAAGATGTATTTTTTTGTGTGTCCATGGATGTGTGTAGCAGCACAAACAGCCACTCAGCCAGGGCCAGGGCAAGGGAGGCATTGATTGTGCATTGCCATATAAAAAATGAAAATGGATATAACTATGGAAACATTCTGAACATGATAGGAATGTACAAACCCAGCTAAGGAAATGTGTCTGTGATGGCAGTCTGAGTAACAGTCTAGAGAGAGAGAGACTAGCGCAAAGGCGGAAAGGAAAGAGTCATCTTTCTGGCAGGATGCTGTGAATGTAGAATGGCAAAGCCTGCATAAACTGTAATCATGACAGAGAAAGTGAGGACACCATGGCTCAGCAGGTGGTAGCAGAGTCCTTAGGATTTGATGCCCACTTGGTCTGAGAGAAAGAGAAATGTTAAAGACGATACTAACAGCTGGGCTGGATGGTGATGCTGTTTGCAGAGAGGCGATGCAAGACAGTTCGTGTCTAGACCCCTGACACACAAATGTCTGCAGAGTACTTGGTATCCAGCAAGCAACATTTGGAATGAAACGTCCTTCTGAGTTGTGGCTGGCATTGCTTTACAGAGAAACCTTAAGAGGAAGCATTGAGAAAAAAAGAGAAGCCTACAGACACAAGCCTTTAAGGACATTTATAGTATCTATGCATATTACTAAACACAAATAAGGGTTTAACATTGAACATTCAATTTAAGGTGATGGCCACTTAGAATCATTAGGGTCTGGTTAGGAAAGCATGTGGCTACTATTACCAGAATACGTCAAACTCTAAAATCCTAAGCGAAATTTCCCACCTTCAACTCTCCCTACCTCGAGCACAGCTTAAGTTTACAAAAGCTGAATCCACTCACCTGTCTGCAGGACAACGGCTCTAACAGGTCCCTGCCCAGATGGCTTGACCTGGATCACTTCCGTTCCACAGAAAAGTACATGTTTCCGATAATCCTCTAAGCTGTGGGTTTTCCAGGGCATGGTGTTCTCTGACTGAGGCAGTGGTGTCTTTGTAACAGGTATGCTTTCTCCTAAAGAAGATTGCATTTTCTTGATTCTGTGTAAGCTCAGGTTAGTTCTTCAGAACAGATGAGGGCCAGTTCCAAGGAACTGTATAACCATAACCAAACCCGTATTAGAACTTATCCCATGAGTCAAATGACTGGTCAATGATGCCCATGGTTCATGCAATGGTAGGCTTACTTCTAGTAAAAATATTTTCTTAAACTCTGCTTGGCACTCCTCTACATGTAATATGTGCTTTGTTGCCATGATTTAATGAGCAGTTAAATTATCACCCAGCCATGTCCCCAGCATCCATCACCCAACATTGTTCCAGAAACTGGAAACATGTGTGCCCTTGTTTCCATTCGCCTTCCATCTGATCATTACACACACACACACACACACACACACATTTCCCCCTTTATTCCACAAATACCTTAAAGTGCTTTCTGTGCCAGAAATCAAAATGCTTATTCTGTGAAGAACTGGGAATATAATGATAAACACGACACAGAAAACCTGGTCCTCATAAATCTCCTGGTCCCGAGCTGGAAAATGACGATCCTTCCACACATTTTCCAGGTGACTCCTAACAAAGCCACCTCTTCCCCTTTGCCATTGCAGAATAAACCCCAGACTCCCCTTTCCCATTCCCAGAGCCCTAGAGTCCCGGTGGACCACTGGACTTATCCCCGCACAAGCCGCAGCTAAGCAGGGCCTTTTTTGACTTCACAGTCAACCTCTCGGCGCTTCCTGGCCTTGTCTGTCACAGTCTCTGTCCCCTTCTCAAACAAGGTGACATTCTGTAGGACAGAATGCTGGAAGTTCAAAGAATGCAAGGTAAAACTTCATTTCACAGTAAAAAAAAAAATGTGAATAACTTCCTAGGTCCCAGATTTAAAATGCACTAGAGAAAATTTAAAGTTTCATCAGCCTCTTGTTAAATTTTTGATTAGCAAAATAATATGTCATCTTTCTAATTTAAAATTGGTGTTATATTGATTATATTTACATGCCCTCTCTCTATGAGGGCAAGAACTTTGTCATAAAGAACTTTCTATACCCCTCATTTTCCTCTACAGCATATAATAGGTTTAAAAATGTGTTTTCTGCTACATGTACATCTGAGTCAAATAAAAGAAATACTTAGGTTTTTCTATTACTGTTCTTTCAAAGCTAGCTTTCCTAGCACAGAAAATGTTTATATAGTAAGGCATGAGAAACTTTAACATTTTATTGCAGCCTTGCATATTCTTCAACAAATCCCTTAGCTGAGCAGTGTCCTTGCTCCATTTTCTTTTTTTATTGTAAGTTTTTTTAATTAATTAATTAATTAATTTAAAATTTCCATTTTATTTAAAGGGTGATGATGCCCCTCCACTCTGTAGATTTACCAGTTGCATCCAAAACGGCTCTGTAGAAGAGACAGAACCTTTGGCAAGTCTCCAAATAACTGTACCGCATTGTTTTGGAAGTCAGCCTCTGTAATACATAGGTACTTACAGATTGCTTTGTGACAAGAAAGATTAAGCCAGATTATTGCTTTGCCTAACATGATACTAGCAACTAGTTTTCTTTTCTCTGCCCTAGGGAAATTGGAATCAGACAGGCACAGATCAAATAAAGTCACGGAGATGATGTTAGGGAAATGATACTTCAGGTAGATAAATTTACACAGAATTAATATTGGTCATATATTATTAAGAATCTCAAGCCTGGGCTTTTCTGGTGGAGTCCAAAAGGAGATGGATTCACCTGCAAAAGATTAGGGTACAGGATGTTTATGTTTCAGGAGGAAGTACTTTGATTTTGTACTCTCAATTATAGAGTTGGTGCAAGGGACCTGGAGACCTCAGCATCTGTCAAAGAGAGATTCTCCAATGTCCCCACAGAGCTGGATGCCCGTTCATGCTGACAATGCTTGAGATGCCAGGCTCCTGTTCATTACAGCACTGGGACCATTTGACAGAAAATGGTGGGTCAGTGGAGCCAGCTTTCCTTTATCTCGCTGATCCCAACACGGTGCCTGGCACATAGTGGGCATTTCAGAGCGTGTGTCAAGTAAACAGATACGTCAGCAAGACAAATGGGGGATGAGAAGAAAAGACTGAAAAATGAAAGAAAGGATCTACCCGTGGCTAACAAGCTTGCGTGGCAAGATATCAATTCAGAAAGACCGTAGAGGAAAAATCCTGTGTGTCCATCTCGGGTGACTGTGTCCGTCCTAAACTTAGGCTCCAAATCAATCAGTTCTTTCATGAGTAGAGGAAGAAAGAAGAAGGGCTGCACTCTCTCATACGAGCTTCCCCAAGAGAATCTAGCACTGGCTAGAAGCATGGGCTCTAGGGAGGCAATGAGCTGGCTGGGGTGCTGTTCTTCACAAAGCACTTGTTAGGAATGTGTGTCATTTCTGACTTTCATGATTTCCATTTGCTCCAAAAGTCTTCCCGGCCCTGCTCATGGCTGTAGCCTTGGTAGATTTCCCGCTCATAAACTGGCGAAATCAAGGAATGAACAGTCCAGCAAATGCACCCAGGGCTCAGAGGCACGGCTTTTTTTCTGTGTGAATGCTGGCAAATGATTGCTCCTCTCCTGGCCTCATATCTACCCATCTAAAAGAGCTGTAGAGCAAATGAAAACAGTGTGCAAAATGTTGGTAGAAAACAGCACACACAAGCCGGGCAGTGGGGGCACACACCTTTAATCCCAGTCCTTGGGAGGCAGAGAGAGGTGGATCTCTGAGTCAGGGGCCAGCCTGGTGTACAAAGCGAGTTCCAGGACAGGCTCCAAAGCTACACAGAGAATCCCTATCTCAAAAAACTAAAATGAAAACAAACAAACGAAAGAAACAGCCCATACTAAAACTAAGAAAATGGTAAATATTAAAGGTTTCTCCCCCATCATATGCCCCTTTGTGTCTTGCCTCCTCCCCCTGAGGAGAAAACGAGGACCCGAAGGAGACTGTTGCCTCAGAGAAGGAGGCACGGGGGACAGGAAAGTTGGATTCTGGCCTCTGAGTCCTGAAAACCATATGTAAGCTCAATCACAGACCCTAGGGACATCTAGAGAGTAAGAGAGTCCTTCTCTTCCCCATGCATTTCCTCTCCTGCATTTTCACCTAAATTAGCAGTCCTGAAAGAGTGGAATGGGATCCAAAGGAGACTTATGCACCATGTGTCCCTAGAAAGGGGGGCCTGCACCTTAGGAGGTTATGAGAACCCCCAATAAGACCATAGAAGATGGGTGTCAGGCCTCATTCAGCCTTCCAGATGTGGGGAGACTACAACCACAAAGAAGACCTGGGTCTAGCTTTCATCCCATCCTGTTGGTTTGTAGGACTTGAGTAGCTAGAATGAAGTCAAGAGAAACTGAGCCAAGATCACTGACTTGCATCAAAATAAACACCAAGCCAACAGCATGATGAAGTGAGATATAAATGCTATTTATAAAATATGCTACTATAGGATACTAGGAGTATTTCCGTATTATTTCTACATATATAAAACTTCTATATCTCAAAGAGTTACTTTGCATATGGAAAGTAGATGCCTCTGAGCTGCATTTGTGGACACGCACCCTAGCACTGACCATATTTCAGCCAAGAATCTGATTCTAACATGGTGGCTCTGTCTGATGCTTTTCACGGTATGTGTACCAGTGTGTCCATTTCCTGCATGAAATACGCTAGTGCATGCTGGGCTTTACACGTTTTCTAAGAAATTAACAAGATACATGCAGTTAGTTTTAGTTTCATATATATTTCTATTTCACTGAGTCTGACTCTGAAATGGATCATTTTATTTTTTTCAGCACTCAGTATATGTAGATATTGGTGCTTCTCTCATAAGTGAGCCTGGGAAAAGCCCATTGTCGTTCAAGGTCATTTTAGATCAGTTTTAATTCTCTGATGCATTCTGGCTTTTCCTGAGACTCTAGACAAACCCTGTGGATTGGGAAAGGATAAGGGACAGATGGAAGGCCTGAGCTGTGCTGTCTTTCCTGCCTCTGATGTCCCCACGTCATGTTCTCTGTTACCCAGTCAGAGAAGTGTTCAGAACACAGGCACACTCAGGCTGCAGGAACACGCAGGGTAGAGGCCAGCCACCAACATCTTCCTTAGCTTGAGGTGAGGTCTGCACACTGGATACTATGGCAACATTCATTACCACCATCACAAGGAAGGTTGATTTCAACATATTAGAGATAGTTTATAATTATACCAAACATATTTAGGTTTACCACATCATGTGCCCGTTTAAAATTATGTAGAGCCGTTCGTAAATGTTAAGATCTGCTGATGTTGAGCACGTGAGGAGCAGACAATGGGTTTCTGTTACCCTCCAGTCATGTTCAAGGTTTGTGTGGACTTCTTCCCATCTTTGTACCAGATGGAAACAGGAAAGTCTAACAATCTATCGGCACAAAGGACAAATAGCTTTTAGCTTTGGGTTTCCAAATAGTCTCTCGCTAAAATGCTCTGTGCTGCAGGATTTCCTAAACTAAAGGGCAATTGTATAAATAGCATCTTCCTACTCATACAATTACAAGAAGCCTTTAAAGCCTGTAGGTGAACACTCCAGCCCTCGGAATCATGACGTGAGATCCACAGGAGCTGTGAGACTGAGGAACAGAGCAGCAGGCTGTTGGCTACGCTAAGGTTCACTGGAACTTTCCCGTGACCTTAGCCAGCTCTAAGCAGTTCCCACCTATAGAGCACAGGGCTAGGCAGATGTCTCCTCCCTCTGCCTGGGACTTAATGGTCTTTTAGGCTGTGCTTCCTTTCCATGCAGACAGAGCTATTCTCAGATTTACAAAGACACTCTCTTTTCCACCTGCTTTCGTGCCAACACTTTCTTCCACTCACTCCTTCAGGCCACCAACCAGCATAAAAATTCCACAGGTTAGTAAATATGTTCTCTAGGTTTGTGTTTTGTGGCTTAGTCCTATTGCTAACCAACACTGCTTGTGTGTTCTGTGTCTTTGTTTGAATAAAAGGGCAGCATGGATTTCCCTTACCTACTACATATCCTAGTGCAGGGCTTGGTCCCAGCCAAACAGGAGCAGTTGATGTGATTTGCTAACATTTGGGCTAGCTCTTGGGTAAGGAAGAGGTTGCTGGGTGATGGCAGCCTACCTGTGAGCATCCCTTCATTCACCACGCAACTCCCATCGATCAGGACAGCATCACAGGGCAATGAAATTTTCCCTGGAAGAATGAGAATATCTCCTGGAACCAGGAGACGGGACTCCAGCTCCTGCAGACCTAGGTGACAGCAAGAGGTCTGTGACTGACTTAGCCTTCTTCTGTTTTCCCTTAAGAAATAAAATAACTAAGAACTCTTATGTGCTTATTTTCCTGTTGGATAGGACCTACCCCACCTGTTCACCTGCCCAGGGCCCCTTTCTGCTCAACTGAAAATCACCAGGTAATTAGATTGGGAAATTGTTGCTTGTGATCTAGAAATGGATAAAAAAAAAAAGTTCCTGTTTAGAACTTGGTACCCAGCCAGGCTCTGTGCAAAGCAAGGTTTTCAGAGCTTCAGTCAAAAGGGAAGCGCCCTCTGGCTGCTACTTGCTCTGTCTGGGCACTGGGACTCTGCGAGTGCTTTGGGGCTGCATGTAAACCTTCCAGAGACCTTCTGCTGCTCTCACTCCAACTCTCTATTCCTTACACATAACCGTGGCTCCCCTACCCCAAGCTAAACTCAGAGCCAATGCCAAGAGTCCAGACAGCGCACATCAAAAGGCCTCATCCAAGCCTACACTCCAGATGACAACTTGGAACATAGGATGCAAGGTTTTAAGGATACAGCAAGTTGAAAATGATGTAGGAAACTTTAGTTTTCACGTGAGTATCTAATTGTCTAAAGTATGGAGGACAGAGGGAACTGAAGACTGAAATCTATGAAGAAGATGATGTGTAGGGTCGTCTGACCAAACTTTGGAAGAAGGCGAGGCAAGCCAGGCCTGGGGCTCCAAGTTGAACAAGGCAGGCAGTCCCTCAGGGTCCTGCAGATATTGGGTGGCATTTGAGGTCTTAGCCTCGTGCCGTCTTACGAGTTAGATGTCTCATTCATCTCATCATCCTTGCCATCCTGGGTTCAGTCAGAGAGAAGTTCTGTCCTTGATAATGAGGACAAACGGCCTGCCTAAGACTGTAGAGGCTGTAAGATCGTGCCGAGACGGTGGCCAAGCCGCTCACCTTTGCCTTTTACGGTGATGGTGACCTGGACTTTGTTGTGATCCTCCACAAGGTCGTGTAGCTTCACGGATTGCTGCCAACAGAAAGACAAGGCTTTACCAGCAGATAGTCCGTATCCTGACAACCACCTAAGTACAGCAAAGGACAAACGACCTGGGCAAATGACTCGGCTTCCACTTGATCTATTCTTTTTAATCTTTGAGACTGGATTTTGCTATGTAGCCCAGGCTGGCCTGGTACTCACTATGTAGCCCAGGCTGGCCTGGTACTCACTATGTAGCCCAGGATGGCTTCGAACTCAAAGCAATCTATGTCTTTCTTGGCCTCCAAGTGCTGGTGTTGCACATATGGTCCACCACACTCAGTTTCTACTTTGGGTTTTGAAGCTTCAGCTCCCCTTCTCCCACTCCCAGCCTCTTGACATGACTTTAGGAACAATTCTCCCAATTCATTTAACACAGTTTTACTCTAAGGGGTAAAAAAGATACTCTACTGCAGAGTCCAGGACCCAGGGAGAGGAGCCAAGGTGGAGAAACAAGCATAGCCAGATTATGAAAGTGTCTGAGTTTGCTGTCATGACTGTCCACTGGGAAGAGCGGGCCCTGTTCAACTGCTTGCTCACACTGGGTGAGCTGACAGACGGGAGTCGTGCCTCTAGATTTAGAATCCTGAGACTAGCACAAATGAGTCAGCGAGTCTGTCTGACCCCATTTTGCTCACCTGAAAAGAGAGATGGTAATGTAAGCCTTTGGAGTGGTATTTTGAGTTTTCAGTTAACTAAATCTCCCAGAAACCCTTTGTGCCACATCACTATGCTGAGGGCACGTGAGTGCTAGCGACTGTGAAGGACTAAGCTGCTGGAAAAACTGCAGTGAGACAGAATCTGGAAAACCTTGCTGAGGTATAACTTATTGAGATATGTCTGTGAAAGGTGGAGGAAATGAAAGGGACTCGAGAGGTTCCTAGGATAACGGGGGACAGGATGGCAAGGGCACTCATACTGACACAGTGTGGCTCCTGATGTTGCTATTCCAATTCGGCCTAAACTAAGCCGAACAGAACACTTTTCTCTTTTACAGTTAAGCTACTTTGATCTGGTCTGTTAATGACTTTGAATGTTACAGATCTTTCCAGACTGATAGGCGCCATGCACAACCGGGTGCCTATTCCCAGAGAGAACATAATGAATTCAAGAGTAAGATTTACATGGGAGAAAGAAGAGTATTTACTTTAGTTCCACATGAAAAACCAGATTTCACTCATTTGGGTCAACTGTGTGGAAGAAGCGTTACAGCTATTAGTTACATATTCATTACTGTGAAGTGACTACCTGGGTCTTATCTGTCGGGTGCGTTCATTTATACTTGGCCTTACATAGGCAGCTGAGAGAGTCAGCCAAGGTTCTGTGTGAGGGACCCTGGATTCGGTCAAAATTCTTGAGCTGGAGGTGTGGCTTACCGCAGCAGCCAGCCATGTACAATGTGTGTTAAATGTCCCCTGAGATGCTAGTAGCTTCTTTGGTAAACAGCTGGTAATAGCCTGAAGTTACCTCCAAGCCTTCAAGTGGCATTCTGCTGGTGTGTTTTAGATGCCAGGGACTTATCCCAAGCCTGCAAGGCTTCATCGAAGAAATCCATAAGATACTGTAAAAGACTCAAATGACTATGTATATGACCACTCGTAGTATCGAGTCGCTGGTACATACTAATGACTGTGGAAGACCCTTTAGAAAAGCTAGATACGCACAAAAATAAACAAAAATGCTATCTCTACCATCCGTGTAAACACAGAGGCAAAGGCCTGGGGTGGAAGATACAGAAGTACTTTGCCACAGTCACACACTTCTGAAGCATTGAGGGCGACAGTCAGAGAGAGTCACCTGAATCAAAGCATATTCTTAAGTGTGTTCTCTTCATGCTTAAAACAGCTCCCGTTTCCTTTCAGAGCTGTTTTTCCTTGCGAAACTCCTTTCAGTTTCTCTCTGTTCAGCCAGCTCCCTGAGCCAATGCCATGATAACTTCAGCTGGAGAGGATGCTAATCAACACATTTGGAAGTGGGGAGGCATGAGTTAATAATAACGCTTGACTGCAATTCTCAAACTTCATTATGCTGGGAAGCTGAATTTATTAATTAGACTTAGCGTTCTGGGGAATCTGCTATGCTTCCATGCCTCTGCTGGGGCTATTCCCTAGAATGTTCAGCCCAGCTTGCCACTAGCAAGCTCTTTCTAATCCTTCCCATGAAGCTCTGTGTAAATATGACCTCTCCTGATAAGGACCAATTCCAGGAGGAAAGAAGAGCTCTGCTGCTGGCTGCACACCTCTGCTGGCGTACTGATAACTTGCATTACAGCTACCTGTTGTCCTTCCTCCCCTGTGAGACACCCAATGCCCAGGGTGGGAAAGGAGCCGATACACCCTCTCTGTCCCCAGACTCTGTCATGTAGTAGATCCACAGCGAAAGTGTCTTTCATAGACCTGGAGTGTTCTACATCTCCAACAGCACAGGGATAGGCTAATGTAAGCATTCTCTTTGAGCTAATGTACTTGGAAACTATAAGCATGGGTTTCTATGACAACCAGCCAGCCAGGAGAAGGCAAGCTCTGTGATGCTCGCCATGGCTGCAAAGCTCATTGCCTGATTTTCGTTGGGCCCCCTCTGGTTTCTACAGTCCCTCTTCAGGGGGACCAGGATCAGTTTCCACAGCTCATTTGCATACTGTTATTATTCCACATCTGCTGCTGGGTATCTTTGTGTTTGCTGTGGCTGGATTTTCTCCAGAGATATTGGAAGTGGTGCATTAACTCAGGTGACCCAGGGCCCTGCTAGGTCAAGGCTGAAGGCAGAGCCAGGGGAGAGGGGGTACAGCGATACCCTCAGTCCTATGCTAGCAGATGCACTGGTAGAACCCAGCTATACTATGTGCAAAGTAAACACAGTCTGGGGTTTGCATTCAGCCCTGGCTTGCATTCTCCTAACTTCTTAGCAAGGGACTATAGCTCAAGTGTTTCTTAGCCGTGGTAATGTAAGCTTTCTCTAAGTGGCATAATTTGGGGTAGAGTAATCAGGCAGAGAGATTATCCTTCTTAGCTTCAATTCAGAGAAACGATGAACTCAGCACAATGACTTAGATATTCCTTCCTTCATTCCTGCTAGTCTCTGTTCCTCCAGATCTTACTGTTACCTCAAAGTCCACAGGTCAGGTTTTGAAAATACACTCAGTGAAATAGGGTGCAGCACACTGGGAGCCAGGAAACTTGACCACTGTTTCCCATGTGGAGATGAGCAAGATCCTCTCAGGAGGGAGGAAACTATTCTATGGCATGTGTCTCCTTCTATAAACATTGTGCCCAACATACGTATATGATGGATACAGGGACCTATTGTGAATTATGAAATCATAAATGGCATTAATGGTGGAAGGCTCGTGACTGAAGCTGTGAAGGAAATAGGCTCACTTGGTGTGGCTTCACAAGATGTTTTACAAGTTAAGTCGGTTACGTTTTGTAAAAGAATACCAGCTGCTAAGATTAGTGTTTACTTTCTAATTCCTATTCTTCTGAAACCTTTTGTTGCACTGCCATAAAAATTCATGTTCCCATGTGGCTAACTGTGTTAGGGCAGAGTAAATTAGGGATTCTGACATGAATTTTCATTTTTAATTTTTTTTAAATTTATTTAATTTTTATGTGTATAGCTTTGTCCACGTGTGTGTGTGTGTACGCACACCACTTGTGACCTCGTGCTCCTGGGGGCCAAAAGAGGTCATCAGATTCCCTGAACTGGAGTGACAGATGGTTGTAAATCACCAGTGGCTACTGGGTCCTCTACCAGAGTAGTCACCACTCTTAGTCACTAAACCATCTGTTCAGCAGCAAATGTTTAATTTCAATACACAGTTTAAAATACCAAAATATAATTAAAAATGCCTAACTTTGGATATTCTTGTGCAACAGTTCCATCTAAGATTAAAACTTTCCCTCTTCCAGGGAAGTTCCTTACTCTGGAAGGCAAGCAAAAATAACTTCAGGAAGTCCCTGAAACTGACCAGATTCACTAGGCCCCTCTCTGTCACAGTTAAGACACAGAAGCTGAGATGCCCCCTCAGACAGAGGGAAGATGAGCTGCAAAAGACCCTGAGACCAAACCAGTTGCTTGGAAGAAGCAGAAACTAGCAGAGCTGCCTGGAAGAGGATTAGACCCAGTCACTAGCAAAAGGCAGTGCCCAACCTGTGGAGCTGCCTGTGGACTGTGCATGGTGCTCCATGTTCTCAGCCTTATGAGCTGTCACCCATGCTAGGGTGGACCTTGACGAGGCAGCTGTTTTTGAGAACTGCTGATTCTGTGAGTAACTCCTCACCCATAATTCTGTAAGTAACCCCAACCCAAGTTGGACTTCGGTGGTAGCCATACTTTGGTCTCTTGTGGGATCCCTGTCTGGGGTGAGTAGATGCGGGCATTGCATCTCCCCAGGAAAAGTTTTGTGACACAGAAGATATGCAGAACAGGAAACCAGAAATCAGAAATCAAGAAGGAAAAGATAAGTACATTTGCCTCGGCGTAATCTTTAGTGTATGGAAAAGGCAAAATCAAGTAGGAAAGATCAGTTAAAAGTGAAAGTTTTCCATAGGTGTGG
Organism: Bramus lutescens; assembly: GCA_001685075.1. Lineage (NCBI taxonomy): Eukaryota > Metazoa > Chordata > Mammalia > Rodentia > Cricetidae > Bramus > Bramus lutescens. The sequence continues at coordinate 50,554 of LOEQ01003584.1, read as the reverse complement.
TGAGTATGAGAGGCCCTTGAATATAAAAGGAAAATGGAATGCTCAGGTAAATAAAATACTTCTCCTTTCACTAGCAATCAGTGAGTGTACTTTAAAACACTAAACACTTAGTTCATGAAGACTTCCACATACCTGTGTCTATCACACAGTGCAGGTGAGGATCTGGAAAAAATCAGTGATTTTGCTTGTTGCTGATGGGAAGAATGATTTCATTTTGACAAAATTACACTGCAACACGTATTTCAATCCCCAGTATACCTATCCTCACAGCTAGCAGCCTGACTTTTGGTTGTCACACTAAAAAGAAATATGAAGTAGTATCTTATGTCTTGGTTAATGTGAGCTTTGAGTCACTGCCACCCCTCTAGCCTTGGCAGTAAGACTGCCATAAGTCCATGCAGCATTCTTCACACCTACTCACACACAACCTCAGAGTCCTAAAAAACAGTCCATCCAGTTAAGCCTCCAGCTGATGATCAAACTTTGCAAAGACTTTGGAATCTTCTTGATACTCCCAATGCCCTGTTCCCCAAGTGTCCCCATAGTAAGATTTGCTAAGGCTACCTCATGACTTGTGTTTGACAGAGATGCTCCATGATCCAGGGGCAAATTCTATAGGCTTTTTGTTTATTTGTTTAGCCAGAAGCGAAATACAAATGGAATCCAACCATGATTTCAACTCTTACCTGTCTCAAGTCATACACACTTAAGACAATAGAGATAACGGTCAAAATGATGATGGCCACAGAGTATTCTATGTAGCCCTGAGACAGCCACAGAGTAAGGGTGAAGGCTTGGAACACATAGAATGGATTTAAAACCTGCAGGTATAAAAATAGCACAGGAGTCATTTATGTGGTAGCGATCAGAAGTATATCATTACTTTATAGAATGTCCTTTCATTTTAACAACATACGATGACCTACCTCTTCTATTTAAGAATTCCCTTAGAACTTAATTAGCTCAAGCAAATGCAATTGCAAGCACATAGAAAGAGATATGGTAGACGTTACTCTAAGTACTCTGAGTCATGCTAAAACATTCCCTCTTCTTAGTTCCTAAAACATACTTCACCAGTAACAAAATCTAGCAATTTGCCATTCATCCATATGTCGTGCAGAAGTCTCCAGGTTAAAACCCTCCATTTTGGAGGGAGACACTAGGTGTAAATGGAAAAGTGAAACAACAGGATGTTTTAGGAGAGAATCTTTCTAAGGAACTGAATGTTATATGGATGGGGGGGCACTCCACTTGGACAGGAATGTGTCCTTAAGACCGGAGGTAAACAATTAGGACAGCTTCAGGAAATTCCCAAAACTGACTGGATTCACCTGACCCCAAGGATTTATAAACACTGAAGATTGATGAGAGTAAACTGAGCTGCTTAGCAATCACTCGATGAACCAAACTGCTTGGAAAAAACCCAGATCAGCCACAGTACCTGGATAAGGTTCAACCCCCCGAGACACTAGAACCAGAGAATTCTAACCCATTGAGTTGTCTGTACGCTCTGCAATTCACTCCAGGTTTCTAGATTTTATGAGATGTCATCCATTCTGGGATGAACTTTTGTTGGTGCATCTCCCTTTGAAGTTTTATGCACTCATAAGTAATCCCTCACCCATGTTCCTGTAAGAACCAAACTACTTGGTTCACCAAGTTGGACATCAGTATTGTGAGTAGTTTGGACTGTTGTCAGCTTGCTGTTTGAGCCGAGTAGGTTTTGCTCATGTCTGCCCAGGAATAGAGTCATACAGCCTCATAATGGAGGAAGAACATAATTAAGTCTCATTGTAAAATCATAGGTTTATCTTTTATGTTCTCCCATGCTGCGGACTTAGACTAATTGTGCTATGAAAATGGAAGATTCTTCTTTTATCCAGGCTATTTTAAGACAGCATATTCTTTCTGTTGCAGGCCGTAGTAAGATCCTTTTAGAGGCAGTAGAGCAAGTTCCTCCCCTTGAGCTCAGAAGGACCCTGAACAGCAGTGGCTAAAGGGACTCTGATCAGCTCAGGCATGGCGAGCATGGCTCTGTCAGACCTTGCCCTTCTCCCCATTCCCTCTGCCTTCCAAAAAACCATTAGGTTGTGTTCTTAAAGATAGCCACCGAGGTCTATTTCCTTATTTGGCCATTTCCTCCTTCTGAGAGTGCCTAGCAATGTCTAACTATCAAAGTAGTTAAGTCCAGGAATCAAAAGCCCCCTTTGGCTCACCTAATTAACATGCCCAATTAAAATTAAACACCTCATTCTAACATGGAGTTTCCCTTTTACCTTTATAAATAGCCATTTGCCTGTGGACTAGTCTGTCTCCTCTCTGTTCAGAGGCAGTCCTTTGTCCCTCCAGGACAAATATCCCTTTCCCTTCTTCCTTGTCCCTTTTCTCTTCTCCCTTGTCCTCTACCTTTGTCCCATATCTCTGCGCTTTGTACCTCTGGGGCAAGCAAATCTCCTTTGTGCTGAGAACTTGGCCTTAGAGGTCCTGAATCCATACTTTCCCTTTCAGTGGCTTTCTCAAAGATTTAGCAAACATCATCTGGGACCAACTCCAAAGCTGATCAGCAGGCATGGATGTCTGCATGACACCTTTTGCTCTTTTATCCCCCATATTTCCCACTTTGGTCTTATGGGTTCCGATGATGCTTACAGTAGAATGCTGGGGTGAAGCTCAGCTGTAGAGTACCAGTTTAGCATATCCAAGGCCCTGGATCAGCCTCAGTACCCCTAAATAGATCAATATGACAATCCCAACAGGAAGAGCAGCTCTTAAGGAGGAACTGAAGGAAGTTTCCACAACACACAGAGACAGCAAACATGAGAGCGCCCGCTAGGATGAAATGGATTCCCTTCCCAAGGAAGGGCTCTTTATCATCCTTATAAATTAGATGAAATACTGGCTAACATCGGGGGTATGCTTTCCAAATACTGCTTTCTGTAATTATCTCACACACTGAATAAAATTCCACTTTGCTCCTAACAATGAACTGATAGCTACTTAGTAAGTTAATAAAGCTACACATTAAGGGTTTGTCAAGCCTTCTGGATATTATTTATAAATTTAAAAAGCTTTTGTTTCTTGGTGTTTCGTATTATCCCCATCTCAATTGCTTTACTTACAAATTATAGCTCTTGAGTTCACTTGGCATAAAATGCTCTAATTATAGATTATGTACTAATGATAACATGATTCTGAATTTATAGGAATACAGTGGAAAGTTGTTTAAATATTTCCTCAGAAGAAACAGTAGCAGCATAATTAATTTAACCCCCTTATTCAATACCCTTGCAAACTAAATGTGAAATAATTTACACCCCGCCCCCACAGACACACCTTTAATTTTGCTAAAGTTCTGACTGATGTGTGCAAAGAAATACCAGAGTCCTTTTGAAAAGGATCAAATTTTGATCCTTTGAAAAGTACTTTGAAAAATACTCCGCAGTTTTCAAATGCATTTGGCGAGCAGCTCAGAAGGTGGCCTGCCTTTCCACAGCTGGAGAGGCTGTGCGCGTGTGGGGTGGAAATATGCGCATGAGAAAGCTGTACCCCCCACTCCCTTTGGCTGGGAATAAAGCACAGCTCTAAGATCTAATGCTGGAATAATAACAGCCTGGTGTTTGCTCCAGAAATAGAACAATGGTGGATGATATTTTAAACTAGACAGATATGGCCATTCTCAAAAAAAAAAAACTGACTATTTTCAAGGGTTAGAAAAAGACTCAAAATATGCTTTCTGGCAAGACAGCTCAGTGGATAAAGACATTTGACAGTGCAAGCCTGTGGGACCTGAATTCCATCCCTGAAATTCACATAAAGGTGAAAGGAAAGCGTGAGCTAAAAGTTTTCCTCTGACCTCCACAGATGCAACCCTTGGTACATGGACCTATGTTTCCCATATGCTCATTTCCACTTCACACATCATGCATAAACACAGATACATATAATCATATTTTTAAACAGGTTAGATTGTGAAGCATTGTGTGGAACCAGAGAGCGGCAGCCTGGGTAAAAAATAGACAGCATGAGGTGGGAGCACAATGCAAGAGGAAGTAGGGACAGAAAATCTCCCATAAGAGTCAAGGAACTGAAACCAGAGCTATGGAGAGAAGAAGAGGTATCAGCATGTTTCCTGCCCCAGGGTGGAGGCTGAAAACACAGCCAGTGGAGGGTGGAATGGGATACAACAGGGCCCATGGCACAGCCATGACTTGCACCAAGCCCCTCACAGACCAAAGGGCCCACAGGTAAAACATTGTTCTCTCCAATATGGGCCCGGCTCTGACCCAATAAAACACTGGGGACCAGGTGGAGGCAGGTACAAAGTCATCAGAGAGGGACAGCAAGCTCAGAGAGTGGAAGGGGGAAATTTTCCCACTGAAGGTTGGCTTATAAAAAAGTACTAAGAAAAGTGTCAAAACATACCATACTTTTAAAAAAATAATAATAAGTCACACTTAAGGAGACAGAAATAGTAAAATAATGTGTAATGGACCAAAACTATGAATTTCAAACTCTTAGGGATCATAGCTGTAATAACGTGACTCTTTGGTTAGACTGCATGATTATGGCCTCTCCAAAAGTCTTCCCATGTTGAAACATTGACCCCCCAGTGTGGTGGTACTAGGACATGGGGCTTTGAGAGATAATTTTGGTTACATAGGTCCTGAGAGGCCATATCATTATGGCCTCCTTCATGAGAAGACACAAGGGGAGACTGCTGGTCCACAGGTCAGCAAGTGTCTCTTGAACTTGGATTTCTACCCAGTATATGTGATTGTGTTGTTGTACCCTGAGCAGATTAGGATGCCACAATACTACCACAACAGAAACTAAAGACAACAAAAGGAACAAGATATTACAAAACAGGAAATCTGACTCCCACTGAGAAGTGTATTTCAACTTAAATAAGTGTTGTTGGGCTGATGAGATGGTTTAGCAGGTGAAGGCACTTGCTACCAAGCCTTGTCACCTGGGTTTGATCCCTGAGACCTACTTGGTGGAAATGGAGAACTGAGTCCTGTGAGTTGTTCTCTGACCCCTACACACATATGTGCATGCGTTCGCGCACACACACACACACACACACACAAACACAAGACTATGTCCCCAAACACTAGATAGATAGATAGATAGATAGATAGATAGATAGATAGATAGATAGAT